>APFE030477036.1:34093-107573 GCA_000404065.3 Pinus taeda | reverse complement strand
AAAGGAGGTT
This sequence comes from Pinus taeda, assembly GCA_000404065.3. Classification (NCBI taxonomy): domain Eukaryota; kingdom Viridiplantae; phylum Streptophyta; class Pinopsida; order Pinales; family Pinaceae; genus Pinus; species Pinus taeda. The sequence goes on along the minus strand of APFE030477036.1, from coordinate 107,563 downwards.
TTGTCATTTGTATCATCGAAGAATTGTTCATTTATGTAATGTAAAGGATGTTTCCCCCTCGAAGAGGCCGAATTCTAAGGCGTTGATCTATCTTTTCTATATTTTCTTGAGCTGGTTTCATAACAGCCACAAACATGACAAATGGCATTGGGTAACCCTTTCCCTTCCTTTGCCACTTGGATAGATGCCCATCTGGAGTGAAAATACTTTAAATTCCACCTTTGGTGTTGAAAAAGTGAATTGTAGATGAGAGGGCCCACTTATGAAAAGTCGTGAATCGAAATTTCGCGAAACAGAGGCAAATTGGGCCTTTTTTCCTATATGCGCCGCGCCATTCTCGGTATGCGCCATGCCAGATTGAGGCTAGTTTTGGGGCACTGGTAGGAGTCCAAAATGTGCCAAGGTGTGCTTGTTGGAAAGCCTATCCTATATCCTTTCCAAACCAAGTGGAATTTTTGAATTTGGAGTTCATTTTCCCCTCCAAATCTTCATTCTCCCAAGACTGCTTCCTGTGTGTCAAAATAGGAGCAGTGAGGCCATTTTTTGGGTGTTTTTGACCTCCTTGAGACTCAAATCATGCCCAAATTTCTTGCGCGAGTGCCAGTAGTCGTGATTTTTCATGCTAAATCCAAAAATGGAAACCATTTCTCATTTGGAGCTCCCAATCCTACGTGTCGCGCTGGTGGTGCGGCGCGTATAGAGAAAAAACCTTTGTTTGTGCCAAAAAATTTCCATGTGACCAAAATTGTCCCAAATTTCTTGAAATTTGGGTTGGAGGTTCTTTAAGAGGCACTATGCTGGGCCACAGAAGCTTCAACCAAGATTTGAAGCTGATCTTGCTCTTTTTCCTCTTTTGTTTCTCTGCTCAATTTGGCCTTCAAGCTCCTTATTTGGGCTTTTGCACTCATGTTCCGTGCCCTGTAATGACAAGCCATCCTCGTCAGTATGGTTTTGTCTCTGTTAGCCTTCTCCAACAGTCTCTCTAGGTGGATATTGATCTTCTCTATCCATGACTCACGATCATTGTTGATCTCTTGCTCCAAGGTAGTGAGCTCGATCCTCCTTTGCTGGGCAGCTTTTCGATTCTCACGGATGCTTTGCAGCTCCATGATTTCCTGCTGGTCCTCAAGCTGCTTGTTCCTCTGCTCTAGATAATTGACGATCCATCTGGCCCTCTCCACATTGATCATCAAGTCTTGGATCTCCGTGTTCTGCTCCTTAATGGTCATCCTAAGTTGGGCATTTTCTACCTTTGCCTCATCATCTTGAATGAGGATGACATCGGTCTCCTATCCACCTGATGGCCCCTCATCATGCATGGGCTTCTTGCCCTTGTCTAGTACCTGTGTTGTTTATGCCGGAAGCGAGGCCCCTTCTACCATAGGTGGAGATAACACTTGCTTTGCTGCTGTAAACAAGTGCCTACAGCCTCTCAGATATGTAACAAAAAATGGCATGGTAGTGGTCTCATGGTGCTCATACTGATGAGAAGGACCACCCATCTCCTACTCTAGCTTTGATATTACCTGTGATGTGTTGAAGAAGTCATGGGAGATGAAGTCCTCCCAAGCAATGCCCTGCAATCCCAACTGATGATCTACCAAAATCCGGATAAGAGCAAAGTGATACACACTATTAAGATGCTATTGAGGGGTCTTATGCAACATGAAGGTGTTCATCCTCTCTATGTTCCTGCATATGAAAACCGGGAGGTTTGTCATCCTCACCCTGGTGAAGTGCATGAGCAACCGGATGTGATAGGCATATAGTCGAGAGAACCTCCCCTCACAACTGAAATATTTCATGATCGATCTCATGAGTGGAGCATACTCATCTTTCAAGTATCTGAAGGGAAAGACTCTTGTGAGCTGACCCAAGAATCTGGCCTTGATGTAAGGCTCATAATGTTGCCTATCCACCTTCTTCTTCTTATGCCACTGTTCTCCAACATTTGGTATACCTGTTGCCACTGATATAGTTTCAGGTGTCAATGTGAAAGTGACCCCGACCAAGATGGACTAACCTCCATGTAGATGAAGCAAAAATAGATGGGCCAACTCTTGATGAACTCTAACATTTGCCACCCTTTGAAAAAATTCAAAACATGCTAGGTGCTGAAAACATGACATGGTAAGAGGGCATGCTTGTAATTCAATGAGGGTAGTGGGCTCATCCCTGACATGTTTGCCACTCTTGTGGTGTCTCCTGGGAGCCTACTCTTCTAAGGATGAGTCACTTTGTGTCTCCATCTCATACTCTGACGAATGCTGTGATGTCATGACTGCAGTGTGGACTGTGATTAGGCTGCCCTTTGATGATGGTGTGAGGCTGGGTGCCTTTGTGATATCTGTCACCAAGGGGAACAATGAAACAGGGAGTATTAGGAAGGGAGTAATGTAATGGGAATAGGGGTTATAGAGAGAAATGTGTTTAGGGATATGGGAGGAGTTCGGTTATTTTGATAGGGTAGGGTTTTGGATTTTAACAAGGTAGAGTTTGGGGTGTCATGTTGACCAAATAGTGGAAGGATAGGGGAGAGGGTTTGGTAGTAATTTAGGGCAGGGATATTAGGAAAAATGAGAAAGGGAGGATGGGAAACATGGTAGGTGAGGGGAAAACGATGGGTGGAATGGAACCTTGGCACTAACAATACACTTTAGCAACGCTAGCCATCATGGTTTTTGGTGATTCCTTATGGTTGATTTTATGAATTTGGTTGCATTCAAACGTCGTTCTAAACCACCATATCATTTATAAAACTTGATGAACAAATGATGTCAAAGAGCCTACCTTTTAATTTGATGGGATTCACAAAAATTTGGAAGTGATTTGGCCTTGTTTCGGCCCTTGGTTTGTGTGCGCCGTGCGCAAAACCTAGTGTGCCGCGTCCTGGGCATGAGCCACGCCTGTGGAAAATTTGAACTGTGGGCAGGCTCTGTGTGCGCCGCGCCCCTAAGTATGTGCGTCGCGCTCCTTGAAACCGCCTCCAACTCCCTCAAACACTCACGGTACACACTCACACCTTTTGCAACGTTTCTCCAAGGCTTAGATTAGCACAATGCCTTTGATTTTGATGAAAACTTGTATATATAGCCTTGGAAGAGATGGGTTAAATTTTTGCCTCCTCAAAAACCCATTTTTCTAATGTTGTGTTTTGACATTTTTTCATTGACTTTAAAACACACTGATTTTCACTTTCCCTTTGAAATTTTAGCTCAAATGATGAAATTTTTGGCACTCTTTGCATGGATTGCATGACAGGACATTTGGCCATGGAAACCATGATTGCATCTGAAGAAATCAACTGACGACTTTTTTGAAAATTTTGTCATAAATGACACTGTTTGACTTTTATTCAAAACAGAGCTTTGAAGAAGAGTCGAAGTCTATCCACATGAAGATGAAAATCTCTGAATCATAACTGTGTAAGGGCCTCACTCTGGCCTGCATGGATTTACTGGACATGTTCAAAGACCAAATTGATGAATCCCTAGACCTAGACATCGAAAATGAATTTTGTCCTTTAAAGGACCAGACCTTGACTGTCATGGACTTTGATGATTATTGACAAAAGACCTGAGCTAGCAGGAGCCAGACATGAGGGGGAATGACTATCATGATCTTCTCCGTCAGATTATGGCATGCCCCTAGCGGAATGCAACTGGGAGAATGGAGCAGGTCATCTAAACATGAAATGCATACAGAGTTTTGATCTCTGATGGAGGATTGACCAGACCAACTCTAACATTGGCTCCAATGGGGGATGGTAGCTCCTTTGAGGTGCCAAGAACAATAGATCTCTGGAAGAGCTAGACAGTGCCTTCATCCATTGGGCTATGGAGTCATCATTTTGATAAATAATACAGGACTCTGACTCATTTATGAAACTGAAATGACCAAAAAACTGACTCAAACTTGACATTGAAATGACTTAAAGGTTAACTTGAACAACTCTAACGAAACTGAAATAAAATGGTATTTACAGTGACAGTGGAAGCAGCGTTGATAACTTAGAAATGGTACCGCTTGAGCAGCCGACCATTAATCGGCCCTCCTGGACAATCTTCTCCATTTATTTCCTTCAGAAGAAAGGCATTCTACCCCCGATATGCTGCAATATTTAAAGGACCTTTCCAGAGGTTCTCAAACTTACCGTGCTTGACTTTCTCCTGATTCCTTGGATCCCACTTCAGCACCACATCATCCACCTGAAATTTATCCACCTTTTCCTTTCTGTCATAAATTTTCTTGATTTTCTCCTGCAGTTTGGATGTGTTCTTGAAAACTTCTTCTCTGGTCTGTTGCAAGTGGACCATTTGATTCAGCCTTCTCTGCATGGGATCTTCTTCACTGTCGGGCTCCTGAAGAAGTTTGACAACCGGGGCAGCGAGAGAGGAAGTAAATACTGTATCAACTCCATAAACAAGCTCAAACAGTGACGTACCTATGGATTTCTTCTGACTGACCTGATCTTCCCAAAGCGCATTTACCAACCTCTTATGCCAGCTCTTCTTGTTTATTTCCAGCAACTTCTTTATTATGTTGACCAATGATTTGTTTGGAGAATCTGCCAATCCATTGCCTTGCAGATGATAGATAGTTGAGTGACCCAAAATGATGTGATATTTATGACAAAACTCTACCATCCTTTTTGATTTGAAAGCTACTGTGTTATCAGTGATTATCTTATTCAGACAACCAAAGCAAGACAAGATGTTATTTTCAAGGAATGAAATGATTACCGCATCTATAGCTTGTCTAGTGGGAATCACCTCAATCCATTTTGTGAAGTAATCTGTGGCTGTGAGGATCCATCTATGATGTCCAGAAGAAGCGGGATGAATTTCGCCAATGAAATCCAACCCCCATTGCTGAAAAGGGGCACTCACCTCTATGGGCTTGAGTGGTAGAGGTTGTAACTTCCGCTTTCCTTCGAAAATCTGACACTTATGACAGCGCTTGACCATCTTATATACATCAGCAAACAATGTCGGCCAATAATATCCTGCTCTCAAAATTTTGTTTGTTGTTGACTTCCAAAAAAGGTGACCACCACAGTCTCCTTGGTGGCAGTCCTCCATGACTTTCTTTGCTTCCTTTTCCACCAAACAATTGAACAAAATGCCACCGGGGTCTTTCTAATATAGTGCTGAATGAAGAATGCAAAACTTGGCAGCCTTCAACTTGAGTGTTCTCGCTTTGTTTCTAGTCATGTCGAGCGGTGGCGACAAATTTTTGAGCACATATATGATATCTGAATACCATGGAGAAAGAGCAAACATTTCAGATACCTGAATTGGCGATTATTCATCATTCTCATCGGACATAGCAGCGATCAGATTTATGTCCAAGGCATGTAAGTTTGATTCAGCCATTAGCTTCGCCAATCCCTATCCTTTCACTAGTTTTGTGGGCTTTATTTCCACATCATATTCCAGCAAGATTGCAATCCACTTGCCTCTTCTTCCTTTCGGATCGGTCTGCACTAAAACATCTTTTACAGCAACGTTAGGAACATAGGCCAGAATGTGAGAATGTAGAATATACACCCGGAAATATTTCAATGCCTTCACAAGTGCAAGGGCTTGCTTCTCAATGATGTTATACCTTAAAGTTGCGTCTCTTATAGCTCTGCTGAAAAATGCAATGGGTCTTTCATGATCATCTCTCTTCTGCAATAATACCGCTGCCATAGTATGCTCCGAAGCAAATGAAAACAATATAAAATCCTGAGTGTAGTCCGGGCTGACTAGAACTGGTGCTGAGGAAAGAGCCAATTTGACCAAATTGAAAGATTTTATAGCCTCTTCCGTCCATTTCACTTGGCTGTCCTTCTTAAGCATGTTTTTCATCTCTCTTAGATGCTCAGCAAGATTGGGTACAAAGCGGCATAGGAAGTTCATCTTACCATTGAACAATTGTATCTCTTTTTTATTCCGGGGTAGATCTATTTGCTGAATTGCTTGCACATGTGCCGGGTCAATACGGATGCCATATTTTGAGATAATGTGCCCGAGTAGCTTTCCTTCTTCCATGGCGAACAAGCTCTTCTTTGGATTCAGCGACAAGCCATATTTTCTGCACTTTAGGAAGATAGTTTTAAGATGGTACATGTGCTCTTCATCATATTTAGAAAACACCGTTAAATCATCCAAATAAACCACCAAAAATACATCCTTCTCATTTGCAAAAGCCAAGTCCATAGCACACTAAAATGTGGCACCCGCATTCTTCAAACCGAAAGGCATTTTTGCATAATGAAAGATTCCCCATGGAGTGGTGAACATTGTCTTGTCTCAGTCATCCTCATGGACATAAACTTGGTTATATCCGGAATAACCATCAAGCAGTGACATACAAGATGCTCCCACTACTCGCTGAAGTATATGGTCCATTTTGGGCAGTGGATAGTTTTCCTTCAATGAAACTTTATAGAGATTTCTGAAATCAATGCATAAGCGAATCTCACCTGTCTTCTTCCTTATGGGCACCAAGTTAGAGATCCAATCTAAAAATCTAATTGGCACAATGATCCCTGATTTGTAAAACCTGTTGATCTCCTTTTCAATAGATAGCAGCAACTTCAGATTTAGCCTTCTCAACTTCTGTCTGAATGGTTTTTGATTGGGCTTGATGGATATAGTGTGCTGAATTATATTGGTGTCATATGTCTTTAAGTCGGAATAGTCCCAAGCAAACACATCTGCAAATGAAGATATCAAACTGATATATTTGTCCTTGATCTTTGGCTACAATGCTTTGGACAATTTTACCAATTTAGGATTTGCAGCTGTCCCGATATTGACCTCTTCCACACCCTTCTCTATTAGCTGCAATGTTGGCTTGCGGGCTACATCATCTTGATCAAAGAGTTCTTCTAGAGGTATCAGGCCTTTGGGAATAACGTTATTCTTCAGCTACAACACGTCCATTTCATTGATCTGCATTTCATCTATACCAATACCTTTTCCATCGTCATTTTCTTCATCAATTGATGTCTCTTTGAACTTGCCTTTGTTTTGCAGAAAATTATCAATCTCCTCATCATCTTGGAACACTTGCCAATATCTCTGATTGTCTGGAATGGTTGGATGATGCTTGACATGAATTTCGAATTAGTTACTAGAGTTCATTGGGATCTTCAAACTACTCGCTACCTTAGCAAGAGCATCAACAATACTATTTTGTATACGAGGCACACATGTCAAGGTGTATTCTGAAAATAATATCAAAATGTCTAGGACTGCATTATGGTAGGCCTGCATCATGGGATGCTTTGCTTGATATTCGCCTTTGACCTGCTTGATAACCAATTCGAAGTCGCCATATACTAAAATCCTCTTGCCGTTTAGCTTTCTTAGAATCTTTAGGCTAGTAATCAGAGCTTCATACTCAGCTTCATTATTTGAACACTCAAAAGCCAACTTGTAAGAGCATACCCTTACGTTACTAGGGACTTTGTTTGGGGTGGAGAAAGGACTGCATACCCAAATTCCAATTCCAACGCCATCATTTCCCACTGCTCCATCAAAATCCATGGTCCACAAACCTTATTCCTCCTCTTGCAAGTGTTGGAAATCTGTTTTTTGTGCCTTGTTTGCTTGATGTCCATTACTTTCAGCTAATTGCCCAACTGTGTTCTGTTGTTCTTGTTCTTCTTTCTTCAAAACTTCTCTGAAATTTTATGTTATTTCCATAATATCATCTGCTTCTACCAACTGACTATATATATCATTTAAACTATCTTAATAAAAAACAAAAGACTCTAAATCTGTATGTACATAGTTAATAGGATGATTTATTGGTTTCTCCTTTCTTGTGATCATGTACTTCATTTCTTGTTCCTGATACAATTTCCTCATTTGCCTGAATACTGGAATCGTTGCATAGGAGAAATATAGTTGTAGTGTCCCTTTTAGTTTCACTACCCAAGACCTGGAAAGAAGCATGCCAAACCTTGGAGGAATGTCTGCTACCACAACATCCGTCAAAACATTATTCATTGGGAGTTGATCCAAACTCACAACCAAGTCTTTGATGAGACCTATACATCTTACTCTGCTGGAATTAAATGAATAGAGATCATGATATTGCCGGGTGATGTCCAGACCAAGCTTATCCATGATTTCCTTGGGCATGAGATTGTGAGAAGCTCCATAATCGAACATGGTGTTATGTAACACAAAATCATGCAACCTTAAACTGATGTGAAAAGGTGGCACATCACTATCAGGAGACTCACCATTTGATGCTGGCCCAAAAATCATTTTAGGTTGATCATCTTCGACATTCACCATGTCGGACATTGGGTCCAAATTCAACATTTTAGATACTTGTCCTTTATAACTGCTATTCTTCAATATTTTAGTCAAGGGGATGGATATCTTTAGTTTAGAAATCTCATTCTCTAAATTGAAAGTGGGAATCTTTTCTACCTCTTTGACTAGGATTTCTTTCCTCTCCTTTTCTTTCGATGCAACTTGCTGATGTGATGGTTCTGCTGATGTTCATATGCTGCTCTCCAAATCAACCACCTCCTTTCCTTTCCTTTGTGTAACTGCTGGATCATTCTTTGACGCTTCAACATCATTATTTTTCTGAATGGGTCTGACCGGCACATCTCTGTTTCTAAGTGAATATCGCTGCTGTTGGGTGGAAAAAGCATTCATGTAGCTTCTTTGGTATTCATCTGATTGCTCCTCCAAGACGGTGTCACTTGCTAGAATGAGATATACATCTTTGTGTGCAGCTGAATTCTCTGCATACTCCTCTTTAGTGAGATAAGTAGGAAAATCATCAGGAGTAAAGAGGCGATTTTCTTCGCCTATTACATTCCCATCCTCATCTGATTCCAGTCCATGCACAAAATTTTGCTGCAAAGGTGTCTGTACTGGTTGTTGTGCAATCAGCTCTTGGGCTCGCTGATCTCTCTGTCTTATTCTATATTGTGGTTGTTGCTAGCCACGGAAGTTAGGATTTCTAACTTGTGGCTCCAGTTTGTCAAGTTTCACTCTTTCAAGCATCTGCTCTACCTTCCGAAGTAGCTAATCTACCGAGGAAGATTCTTCCTTTGCAGTGACCTTCTTCTTTACCTTTGCTCTAGCTCTCTTAGTTAGCAGATTTGCTTCAACGCAGATTCTCTCGTATTTCTTTGTAGCTTAGTCTCTCATGGTGCTTTGCTGCTTAGTCTATCATAGTGCTTTGCTGCTTAGTCTCTCATAGTGCTTTGCTGCTTACTCTCTCATAGTGCTTTGTTGCTCAGTCTCTCATAGTGCTTTGCAGCACATAGTAGCTTATATGCTTAGTCTCTTGTAGTGCTTTACAACTCAGTCTCTCGTAGTACTTTGTAGCTTAGTCTCTCGTATTGCTTTCCAGCTTAGTCTCTGGTAGTGCTTTGTTGCTTAGTTTCTCATAGCACTTAGCATCTTAGTCTCTCATAGTGCTTTGTTACTCAGTATCTCATAGTACTTTGTAGCTCATAGTAGCTCTAATGCTTAGTCTCTCATAGTGCTTTGCAACTTAGTCTCTCCTATTGCTTTGCAGCTTAGTCTCTCGTAGTGCTTTGCAGCTTAGTCTCTCATGGTGCTTTGCTGCTTAGTCTATCATAGTGCTTTGCTGCTTAGTCTCTCATAGTGCTTTGCTGCTTACTCTCTCATAGTGCTTTGTTGCTCAGTCTCTCATAGTGCTTTGCAGCACATAGTAGCTTATATGCTTAGTCTCTCGTAGTGCTTTACAACTTAGTCTCTCGTAGTACTTTGCAGCTTAGTCTCTCGTATTGCTTTGCAGCTTAGTCTCTGGTAGTTCTTTGTTGCTTAGTTTCTCATAGCAATTAGCAGCTTAGTCTCTCATAGTGCTTTGTTGCTCAGTATCTCATAGTACTTTGTAGCTCATAGTAGCTCTAATGCTTAGTCTCTCATAGTGCTTTGCAACTTAGTCTCTCCTATTTCTTTTCTGCATAGTCTCTCGTAGTGCTTTGCTGCATAGTCTCTCGTAGTGCTTTGCAACTTAGTCTCTCGTAGTGCTTTGCAGCTTAGTCTCTCGTAGTGCTTTGGAGTTTAGTCTCCCATATTTCTTTGCAGCTTAGTCTCTCGTAGTGCTTTGTCGCTTACTCTCTCATAGTTCTTGGCTGCTTAATCTCTCATAGTGCTTTGTTGCTCAGTCTCTCATGGTGCTTTGCAGCTCATAGTAGCTTTAATGCTTAGTCTCTCATAGTGCTTTGCAACTTAGTCTCTCATATTGCCTTGCAGCGTAGTCTCTCATAGTGCTTTGCAGCTTAGTCTCTCGTATTACTTTGCAGCTTAGTCTCTCGTACTTCTTTGAAGCTTAATCTTTCATAGCGCTTTGCTGCTTAGTCTCTCATACTGCTTTTCTGCTTAGTCGCTCATAGTGCTTTGTTACTTAGTCTCTCATAGTGCTTTGCTGCTTAGTCTCTCATAGTGCTTTGTTACTTCGTCTCTCATAGTGCTTTGTAGCTCATAGTAGCTTTAATGCTTAGTCTCGCGTAGTGCTTTGCAACTTAGCCTCTCGTATTCCTTTGTACCTTAGTCTCTCCTAGTGCTTTACTACATACTCTCTCGTAGTCCTTTGCAGCTTAGTCTCTCGTATTGCTTTGTAGCTCAGTCTCTCGTATTGTTTTTCTGCTTAGTCTCTCGTAATGCTTCGCTACTTAGTCTCTTGAAATGCTTTGCTACTTAGTCTCTCATACTGCTTTGCTACTCAATCTCTCATAGTGCTTTGCAGCTCATAGTACCTTTAATGCTTAGTCCCTTGTAGTGCTTTGCAACTTAGTCTCTCGTAGTGCTTTGCAGCTTAGTCTCTCGTATTGCTTTGTGGCTTAGTCACTCCTAGTGCTTTTTTGCTTAGTCTCTCATAGTGCCTGGCCGCTTAGTCTCTCATAGTGCTTTGTCGCTCTATCTCTCGTAGTGCTTTGCAACTCATAGTAGCTTTAATGCTTAGTCTCTCATAGTGCTTTGAAACTTAGTCTCTCGTATTGCTTTGTACCTTAGTCTCTTGTAGTGCTTTACTGCATACTCTCTCGTAGTCCTTTGCAGCTTAGTCTCTCATATTGCTTTGTAGCTTAGTCTCTCATATTTCTTTTCCGCTTAGTCTCTCGTAGTGCTTTGCTACTTAGTCTCTTGTAGTGCTTTGCTTCTTAGTCTCTCAGTGTGCTTTGAAACTTAGTCTCTCGTAGTGCTTTGCAGCTTAGTATCTCATAGTGCTTTGCAGTGTAATCTCTCGTATTGCTTTGCAGCATAGTCTCTTGTAGTCCTTTGATGATTAGTCTCTCATAGTGCTTGGCTGCTTAGTCTCTCATAGTGCTTTGTTGCTCAGTCTCTCATATTGCTTTGCAGCTAATAGTAGCTTTAATGCTTAGTCTCTTGTAATGCTTTGCAACTTAGTCTCTCATATTGCTTTGCAGCTTAATCTCTCATAGTGTTTTGCTGCTTAGTCTCTCTTAGTGCTTTGCTGCCTAGTCTCTCATAGTGCTTGGTTGCTTAGTCTCTCATAGTGCTTTGTTGCTCAATCTCTTAGTGATTTGTCGCTCATAGTAGCTTTAATGCTTAATCTCTTGTAGTGCTTTGCAACTTAGTCTCTCGTACGCTTCGCAGCTTAGTCTCTCCTATTGCTTTGTAGCTTAGTCTCTCATAGTGCTTTGTTGCTTAGTCTCTCATAGTGCTTGTCTGCTTAGTCTCTCATAGTGCTTTGTTGCTCAATCTCTCATAGTGCTTTGCAGCTCATAGTAGCTTTAATGGTTACTCTCTCGTAGTGCTTTGCAACTTATTCTCTTGTATTGCTTTGTAGCTTAGTCTCTCGTAGTGTTTTACTATATACTCTCTCGTAGTCCTTTGCAGCTTAGTCTCTCGTATTTCTTTGAAGCTTAGTCTCTCGTATTGCTTTTCCACTTAGTCTCTCGTAGTGCTTTGCTACGTAGTCTCTCATAGTGCTTTGCTGCTTAGTCTCTCATAGTGCTTGGTTGCTTAGTCTCTCATAGTGATTTGTTGCTCAATCTCTCACAGTGCTTTGTAGCTTATAGTAGCTTTAATGCTTAGTCTCTCATAGTGCTTTGCAACTTATTCTCTCGTAGTGCTTTGCAGCTTAGTCTCTCGTAGTGCTTTGCAGCTTAGTCTCTCGTAGTGCTTTACTGCTTAGTCTCTCATAGTGCTTTGTTGCTCAGTCTCTCATAGTGCTTTGCAGCTCATAGTAGCTTTATTGCTTAGTCTCTCGTAGTGCTTTGCAACTTAGTCTCTCATATTTCTTTGCATATTATTCTCTCGTAGTACTTTTCAGCTTAGTCTCTCGTATTGCTTTGCAAGTTAGTCTTTCATAGTGCTTTGTTGCTTAGTCTATCATAGTGCTTTGCTGCTTAGTCTCTCATAGTGCTTTGTTGCTCAGTCTCTCATAGTGCTTTGCAACTCATAGTAGCTTTAGTGCTTAGCCTCTCGTAGTTCTTTACAACTTAGTCTCTTGTAGTACTTTATAGCTTAGTTTCTCGTATTGCCTTGCAGCTTAGTCTCTCATAGTGCTTTGGTGCTTAGTCACTCATAGTGCTTGGCTACTTAGTCTCTCATAGTGCTTTGTTGCTCAGTCTCTCATAGTGCTTTGTAGCTCTTAGTAGCTTTAATGCTAATTCCCTCGTAGTGCTTTACAACTTATTCTCTCGTATTGCTTTGCAGCTTAGTCACTTGTAGTGCCTTGCAGCTTAGTCTCTCGTATTGTTTTGCAACTTAGTCTCTCGTATTACTTTGCAGCTTAGTCTCTCGTAGTGCTTTGTTGCTTAGTCTCTCAAAGTTCTTGGCTGCTTAGTCTCTCATAGTGCTTTGTTGCTCAGTCTCTCGTAGTGCATTGCAGCTCATAGTAGCTTTAATGCTTAGTCTCTCATAGTGCTTTGCAACTTAGCATCTCGTATTGCTTTGCAAATTAGTCTCTCGTAGTGCCTTGCAGCTTAGTCTCTCATATTGTTTTGCAACTTAGTCTCTCGTATTGCTTTGCTTCTTAGTCTCTCATACTGCTTTGTCGCTCAATCTCTCATAGTGCTTTGCAACTTAGTCTCTCGTAGTGCTTTGCAGCTTAGTCTCTCATATTGCTTTGCAGCATAGTCTCTCGTAGTGCTTTGTTGCTTAGTCTCTCATAGTGCTTGGCTGCTTAGTCTCTCATAGTGCTTTGTAGCTCGTAGTAGATTTAATGCTTAGTCTCTCGTAGTGCTTTGCAGCATAGTCTCTCGTATTGCTTTATGGCTTAGTCTCTCGTAGTGTTTTACTGCATACTCTCTTGTAGTCCTTTGCAGCTTAGTTTCTTGTATTGCTTTGTAGCTTAGTCTATTGTATTGTTTTTCCGCTTAGTCTCTAGTAGTGCTCCACTGCTTAGTCTCTTGTAGTGCTTTGCTGCTTCGTCTCTCATAGCGCTTTGTTGCTTAGGCTTTCATATTGATTTGTTGCTCAGTCTCTCATAGTGGTTTGCATCTTATAGTAGCTTGAATGCTTAGTCTCTCATAGTTCTTTGCAACTTAGTCTCTCGTAGTGATTTGCAACTTAGTCTCTCGTAATGCTTTGCAACTTAGTATCTCGTATTGCATTGCAGCTTAGTCTCTCGTACTACTTTGTTTCTTAGTCTCTCAGAGTGCTTGGTTGCTTAGTCTCTCATAGTGCTTTGTTGTTTAGTCTCTCATATTGCATTGCAGCTCATAGTAGCTTTAATGCTTAGACTCTCGTAGTGCTTTGCAACTTAGTCTCTCGTATTGCTTTGCAACCTAATCTCTCATAGTGCTTTTCTACTTAAGTCTCTCCTAGTGCTTTGCTACTTAGTCTCTCATAGTGATTTGTTGCCTAGTCTCTCATAGTGCTTGGGTTCTTAGTCTCTCATAGTGCTTTGTTCCTCAATCTCTCATAGTGATTTGCAGCTCATAGTATCTTTAATTCTTAGTCCCTTGTAGTGCTTTGCAACTTAGTCTCTCATAGTGCTTTGCAGCTTAGTCTCTCATATTAGTTTGTAGCTTAGTCTCTCGTAGTGCTTTCTTGCTTAGTGTCTCATAGTGCTTGGCTGCTTAGTCTCTCATAGTGCTTTGTTCCTCAATCTCTCATAGTGCTTTGCTGCTCATAGTAGCTTTAATGGTTAGTATCTCTTAGTGCTTTGCAACTTTTTCTCTCATATTTCTTTGTAGCTTAGTCTCTCGTAGTGCTTTCTTGCATACTCTCTCGTAGTCCTTTGTAGCTTAGTCTCTCATAGTGCTTTGGTGCTTAGCCTCTCGTAGTGCTTTGGTGCTTAGTCTCTCATAGTGCTTGGCTGCATAGTCTCTCATAGTGCTTTGTAGCTTATAGTAGCTTTAATGCTTAGTCTCTCATAGTGCTTTGCAACTTAGTCTCTCGTAGTGCTTTGTAGCTTATTCTCTCTTAGTGCTTTGTAGCTTAGTCTCTCGTATTGCTTTGCAGCTTAGTCTCTCGTGCTGATTTGTTGCTTAGTCTCTCATAGTGCTTTGTTGTTTAATCTCTCATAATGCATTGTTGCTGAGTCTCTCATAGTGCTTTGCAGCTCATACTAGCTTTATTTCTTAGTCTCTCGTAGTGCTTCGCAACTTAGTCTCTCGTATTACTGTGCAACTTAGTTTCTCGTAGTGCTTTGCAGCTTAGTCTCTCGTATTGCTTTGCAGCTTAGTCCCTCATAGTGCTTTGTTGTTTAGTCTCTCATAGTGCTTTGTTGCTTAGTCTCTCATAGTGCTTTGATGCTTAGTCTCTCATAGTGTTTTGTTTCTCAGTCTCTCATAGTGCTTCGCAACTCATAGTAGCTTTAATGCTTAGTCTCTCGTAGTGCTTTGAAACTTAATCTCTCGTATTGTTTTGCAGCTTAGTCTCTCGTAGTGCTTTGCAGCTTATTCTCTCGTATTGCTTTGCAGCTTAGTCTGTTGTATTGCTTTGCAGCTTAATCTCTCATAGTACTTTCCCGCTTAGTCTCTCATAGTGCTTTGCTGCTTAGTATCTAATAGTGCTTGGTTGCTTAGTCTCTCATAGTGCTTTGTTGCTTAGTCTCTCGTAGTGCTTTGCAGCTTAGTCTCTCGTACTGCTTTGTAGCTTAGTCACTCGTAGCGCTTTGTTGCTTAGTTTCTCATAGTGCTTGGTTGTTTAGTCTCTCATAGTTCTTTGTTGCTCAATCCCTCATAGTGCTTTGCAGCTCATAGTAGCTTTAATGCTTAGTCTCTCATAGTGCTTTGCAACTTAGTCTCTCATATTGCTTTGTAGCTTAGTCTCTCGTAGTGCTTTACTGCATACTCTCTCGTAGTCCTTTGCAGCTTCGTCTCTCATATTGCTTTGTAGCTTAGTCTCTGATAGTGCTCTGCTACTTAGTATCTCATATTGATTTATTGCTCAATCTCTCATAGTGCTTTGCATCTTACAGTAGCTTTAATGCTTAGTCTCTCATAGTGCTTTGCAACTTAGTCTCTCGTAATGCTTTGCAGCTTAGTCTCTCATAGTGCTATGCAACTTAGTCTCTCGTAATGCTTTGCAGCTTAGTCTCTCGTAGTGCTTTGCAGCTTAGTCTCTAGTATTGCTTTGCAGCTTAGTCTCTCATAGTGCTTTGTTGCTTAGTCTCTCATAGTGCTTGGCTGCTTAGTCTCTCATAGTGCTATGTTGCTCAGTCTCTCATATTGCTTTGCAGCTCATAGTAGCTTTAATACTTAGTCTCTCGTACTTCTTTGCAACTTATTCTCTTGTATTGCTTTGCAGCTTAATCTCTCGTAGTGCATTACTGCATACTCTCTCGTAGTCCCTTGTAGCTTAGTCTCCCGTATTGCTCTGTAGCTTAGTCTCTCGTATTGCTTTTCTGCTTAGTCTCTCGTAGTGATTTGCTACTTAGTCTCTCGTAGTGGTTTGCTGCTTAGTCTCTCATAGTGCTTGGCTGCTTAGTCTCTCATAGTCGTTGGTTGCTTAGTCTCTCATAGTGATTTGTTGTTCAGTCTCTCATAGTGCTTTGCAGCTTATAGTAGCTTTAATGCTTAGTCTCTCATAGTGGTTTGCAGCTTAGTCTCTCGTAGTGCTTTGCAGCTTAGTCTCTCTTAGTGCTTTGTAGCTTAGTCTCTCGTATTGCTTTGTAGCTTAGTCTCTCGTGGTGATTTGCTGCTTAGTCTCTCATAGTGCTTTTCTGCTTAATATCTCATAATGCTTTGTTGCTCAGTCTCTCATAGTGCTTTGCAGCTCATAGTAGCTTTAATGCTTAGTCTCTTGTAGTGCTTTGCAACTTACTTTCTCGTAGTCCTTTGCAGCTTAGTCTCTCATATTGATTCGTAGCTTAGTCTTTCGTAGTGCATTGTTGCTTTGTCTCTCATAGTGCTTGGCTGCTTAGTCTCTCATAGTGCTTTGTTCGTCAATATCTCATAGTGCTTTGCAGCTCATAGTAGCTTTAATACAAAGTCTCTCGTAGTTCTTTGCAACTTAGTCTCTCATATTTCTTTGTAGCTTAGTCTCTCATAGTGCTTTACTGCATACTCTCTCGTAGTCCTTTGCAGCTTAGTCTCTCGTATTGCTTTGTAGCTTAGTCTCTCGTAGTGCTTTGCAACTTAGCCTCTCATATTGCCTTGCAGCTTAGTCTCTCGTAGTGCTTTGCAGCTTAGTCTCTTGTATTGCTTTGCAGATATGTCTCTCGTATTGCTTTGCAGCTTAATCTCTCATAGTGCTTTGCTGCTTAGTCTCTCATAGTGCTTGGCTGCTTAGTATCTCATAGTGCTTTGCCACTTAATCTCTCACAGTTCTTTGCTAGTTAGTCTCTCATAATTCTTTGCTGCTTAGTCTCTCATAATGATTCGTTGCTTAGCCTCTCGTAGTGCTTTGTTGCTCAATCTCTTGTAGTGCTTTGCGGCTTAGTCTCCCGTATTGCTTTGTAGCTTACTCTTTCGTAGTGCTTTGTTCCTTGGTCTCTCATATTGCTTGGCTGCTTAGTCTCTCATAGTGCTTTGTTGCTCAATCTCTCATAGTGCTTCGCATCTCATAGTAGCTTTAATGGTTAGTCTCTCGTAGTGCTTCGCAACTTAGTCTCTAGTATTGCTTTATAGCTTATTCTCTCGTAGTGCTTTACCGCATACTCTCTCGTAGTCCTTTGTAGCCTAGTCTCTCATATTGCTTTGTAGCTTAGTCTCTCGTATTGCTTTTCCGCTTAGTCTCTCGTAGTTCCTTGCTACTTAGTCTCTCATAGTTCTTTGTTTCTTAGTCTCTCATAGTGCTTGGTTGCTTAGTCTCTCATAGTGATTTGTTGCTCAATCTCTCATAGTGATTTGCAATATATAGTAGCTTTAATGCTTATTCTTTCATAGTGCTTTGCAACTTAGTCTCTCGTATTGCTTTACAACTTAGTCTCTCATAGTGCTTTGTTTCTTAGTCTCTTATAGTGCTTTGTTGCTTAGTCTCTCATAGTTCTTTGCTGCTCAATCTATCATAGTGCTTTCCAGCTCATAGTAGCTTTATTGCTTAGTCTCTCGTAGTGCTTTGCAACTTAGTCTCTCATATTGCTTTGCAGCTTAGTCTTTCATAGTGCTTTGTAGCTTAGTCTCTCGTATTGCTTTGCAACTTAGTCTCTCATAGTGCTTTGCTACTCAGTCTATCATAGTGCATTGCTGCTTAGTCTCTCATAGTTCTTTTTTCCTCAGTCGCTCGTAGTCCTTTGCAGATCATAGTAGCTTTAATGCTTAGTCTCTTATAGTGCTTTGGAACATAGTCTCTCGTACTTCTTTGCAACTTATTCTCTTGTTTTGCTTTGCAACTTAGTCTCTCATAGTGCTTTGTTGCTTAGTTTCTCATAGAACTTGGCTGCATAGTCTCTCATAGTGCTTTGTTTCTCAGTCCCTCATGGTGCTTTGTAGCAAGTAGTATATTTAATTCTTAGTCTCTCGTAGTGATTTGCAACTTAGTCTCTTGTATTGCTTTGCAGCTTAGTCTCTCGTAGTGCTTTGCTGCATAGTCTCTCGTAGTGCTTTGCTTCTTAGTCTCTCGTAGTGCTTTGGAGTTTAGTCTCTCGTATTTCTTTTCAACTTACTCTTTGTACTGCTTTGTTTCTTCGTCTCTCATAGTTCTTCGCTGCTTAGTCTCTCATAGTGCTTTGTTGCTCAATCTCTTATAGTGCTTTGCAGCTCATAGTAGCTTTAAAGCTTAGTCTCTCGTAGTGCTTTGCAACTTAGTCTCTCTTATTGCTTTGCAGCTTGGTCTCTCGTATTGCTTTGTAGCTTAATCTCTTATAGTGCTTTGCTGCTTAGTCTCTCATAGTGCTTTGCTACTTAGTCTCTCATAGTGCTTGGCTACTTAGTCTCTCATAGAGCTTTGTTGCTCAGTCTCTCACAGTGCTTTGCTGCTCATAGTAGCTTTAATGCTTAGTCTCTCATATTGCTTTGTAACTTAGTCTATCATATTGCTTTGCAGCTTAGTCTCTCGTAGTGCTTTGCAGCTTACTCTCTTGTATTGCTTTGCAGCTTAGTCTATTGTATTGCCTTGCATCTTCATCTTTCGTAGTGCTTTGCTGCTTAGTCTCTCATAGTGCTTGCTTGCTAAGTCTCTCATAGTGCTTTGTTGCTCAATCTCTCATAGTGCTTTGCAACCTAGTCTCTCGCAGTGCTTTGTAGCTTAGTCTCTCGTAATTCTTTGTAGCTTAGTCACTCGTAGCGCTTTGTTGCTTAGTCTCTCATAGTGCTTCATTGTCTAGTCTCTCATAGTTCTTTGTTGCTCAATCTCTCATAGTGCTTTGCTGCTCATAGTAGCTTTAATGCTTAGTCTCTCAAAGGTATTTTCAACTTAGTCTCTCATATTGCTTTGTAGCTTAACCTCTCGTAGTGCTTTAATGCATACTCTCTCATAGTCCTTTGTAGCTTAGTCTCTCATATTTCTTTGTAGGTTAGTCTCTCATAGTGCTTTGCCGCTTAGTCTCTCATATTGATTTGTTGCTCAATCTCTCATAGTGCTTTGCATCTTACAGTAGCTTTAATTCTTAGTCTCTCGTACTGCTTTGCAGCTTAGTCTCTCATAATGCTTTGCAGCTTAGTCTCTCGTAGTGCTTTGCAGCTTATTCTCTAGTATTCTTTGCAACTTAGTCTCTCGTAGTGCTTTGTTTCTTAGTCTCTCATAGTGCTTGGCTGCTTAGTCTCTCATAGTGTTATGTTGCTCAGTCTCTCATATTGCTTTGCAGCTCATAGTAGCTTTAATACTTAGTCTCTCGTAGTGCTTTGCAACTTAGTCTCTCGTATTTCTTTTCAACTTAAACTCTCATAGTGCTTTACTACATACTCTCTCGTAGTCCCTTGTAGCTTAGTCTCTCGTATTGCTTTGTAGCTTAGTCTCTTGTATTGCTTTTCTACTTTGTCTCTCATCGCGCTTTGCTACTTAGTCTCTCATAGTGCTTTTGTGCTTAGTCTCTCATAGTGCTTGGCTGCTTAGTCTCTCATAGTCGTTGGTTGCTTAGTCTCTCATAGTGATTTGTTGTTCAGTCTCTCATAGTGCTTTGCAGCTTATAGTAGCTTTAATTCTTAGTCTCTCATAGTGTTTTGCAACATAGTCTCTCGTAGTGCTTTGCAGCTTAGTCTCTCTTAGTGCTTTGTAGCTTAGTCTCTCGTATTGCTTTGTAGCTTAGTCTCTCATGGTGCTTTGATGCTTAGTCTCTCATAGTGCTTTGCTGCTTAATATCTCATCATGCTTTGTTGCTCAGTCTCTCATAGTGCTTTGCAGCTCATAGTAGCTTTATTGCTTAGTCTCTCGTAGTGCTTTACATCTTAGTCTCTCGTATTGCTTTGTAGCTTAGTCTCTCGTAGTGCTTTGCAGCTTAGTCTCTCGTATTGCTTTGCAGCTTAGTCTCTCATAGCGCTTTGCTACTTAGTCTATCATAGTGCTTTGTTGCTCAGTCTCTCATAGTGCTTTACTGCTTAGTCTCTCATAGTGCTTTGTTGCTCAGTCTCTCATATTTCTTTTCATCTCATAATAGCTTTAATGCTTAGTCTCTCGTGGTGCTTTGCAACCTAGTCTCTCGTAGTGCTTTATGGCTTAGTTTCTCGTATTGCTTTGCGGCTTAGCCTCTCGTAGTGCTTTCCTACTTAGTCTCTCATAGTACCTTGATGCTTACTCTCTCATAATGCTTTGTTGCTCAGTCTCTCATAGTGGTTTGTAGCTTATAGTAGCTTTAATGCTTAGTCTCTCGTAGTGATTTGCAACTTAGTCTCTCGTATTGCCTTATAGCTTAGTCTCTCGTAGTGCTTTGCTAGATAGTCTCTCGTAGTGCTTTACAACTTATTCTCTCCTAGTGCTTTGTAGCTTAGTCTCTCGTATTTCTTTGCAGCTTAGTCTCTCATAGTGCTTTGTTGCTTAGTCTCTCATAGTTCTTGCTTGCTTAGTCTCTCATAGTGCTTTGTTGCTCAATCTCTCACAGTGCTTTGCAGCTTATAGTAGCTTTAATGCTTAGTCTCTCGTATTGCTTTGCAACTTAGTCTCTCGTATTACTTTGCAGCTTAGTCTCTCGTGGTGCTTTGTAGCTTAGTATCTATTATTACTTTGCAGCTTCGTTTCTCATATTTCTTTGCAGATTAATCTCTCATAATGCTTTGCTGCTTAGTCTCTCATAGTGCTTTGTTGCTTAGCCTCTCATAGTGCTTTGCTACTTAGTCTCTCATAGTGCTTGCTTGCTTAGTCTCTCATAGTTCTTTGTTGCTCAGTCTCTTATAGTGCTTCGCAGCTCATAGTAGCTTTAATGCTTAGCCTCTCGTAGTGCTTTGCAACTTAGTCTCTCGTATTGCTTTGTAGCTTAGTCTCTCGTAGTGCTTTGTAGCTTAGTCTCTCGTATTGCTTTGCAGCTTAGTCTGTTGTATTGCTTTGTAGCTTAATCTCTCATAGTGCTTTGCTTCTTAGTCTCTCATAGTGCTTTGCTGCTTAGAATCTCATAGTGCTTGGTTGCTTAGTCCCTCATAGTGCTTTGCTTCTCAATCTCTCATAGTGATTTGCAACTCATAGTAGCTTTAATGCTTAGTCTCTTGTAGTGCTTTGCAACTTAGTTTCCCATAGTCCTTTACAGCTTAGTCTCTTGTATTGCTTTGTAGCTTAGTCTCTCGTAGTGCTTTGTTGCTTAGTCTGTCATAGTGCTTGGCTGCTTAGTCTTTCATAGTGCTTTGTTGCTCAGTCTTTCATATTGCATTGCAGCTCATTATAGCTTTAATGCTTAGTCTCTCATAGTGCTTTGCAACTTAGTCTCTCGTACTACTTTGCAGCTTAATCTCTCATAGTGCTTTGTTGCTTAAGTCTCTCCTAGTGCTTTGATGCTTAGTCTCTCATAGTGATTTGCTGCCTAGTCTCTCATAGCGCTTGGTTGCTTAGTCTCTCATAGTGCTTTGTTCCTCAATCTCTCATAGTGATTTGTTGCTCATAGTAGCTTCAATTCTTAGTCTCTTGTAGTGCTTTGCAACTTAGTCTCTCGTAGTGCTTTGCAGCTTAGTCTCTCGTATTGCTTTGTAGCTTAGTCCCTCATAGTGCTTTGTTGCTTAGTCTCTCATAGTGCTTGGCTGCTTAGTCTCTCATAGTGCTTTGTTGCTCAATCTCTCATAGTTCTTTGCTGCTCATATTAGCTTTAATGGTTAGTATCTCTTAGTGCTTTGCAACTTATTCTCTCGTATTGCTTTGTAGCTTAGTCTCTCGTAGTACTTTACAACATAGTCTCTCGTAGTCCTTTGCAGCTTAGTCTCTCGTATTGCTTTGTAGCTTAGTCTCTCGTATTGCTTTTCCACTTAGTCTCTTGTAGTGCTTTCCTGCTTAGTCTCTCGTAGTGCTTTGGTGCTTAGTCTCTCATAGTGCTTGGCTGCATAGTCTCTCATAGTGCTTGGTTGCTTAGTCTCTCATAGTGATTTGTTGTTCAATCTCTCGTAGTGCTTTGCAGCTTATAGTAGCTTTAATGCTTAGTCTCTCATAGTGCTTTGCAACTTAGTCTCCCGTAGTGCTTTGCAGCTTTTTCACTCTTAGTGCTTTGTTGCATAGTCTCTCAGAGTGATTTGTTGCTTAGTCTTTCACAGTGCATTGTTGCTCAGTCTCTCATAGTGGTTTGCAGCTCGTAGTAGCTTTATTGCTTGGTCTCGCGTAGTGCTTTGCAACTAAGTCTCTCGTATTGCTTTGTCACTTAGTCTCTTGTAGTGCTTTGTAGCTTAGTCTCTCGTATTGTTTTGCAGCTTAGTCACTCATAGTGGTCTGCTACTTAGTCTATCACAGTGCTTTGCTGCTTAGTCTATCATAGTCCTTTGTTGCTTAGTCTCTCATACTGCTTTGCTGCTTAGTTTCTGATAGTGCTTCGTTACTCAGTTTTTCAGAGTGCTTTGTAGTTCATAGTAGCTTTAATGCTTAGTCTCTCGTAGTGCTTTGCTACTTAGTTTCTCGTATTGCTTTGCAGCTTAGTCTCCCATAGTGCTTTGTTGCTTAGTCTCTCATAGTTCTTGGTTGCTTAGTCTCTCATAATGCTTTGTTTCTCAGTCTCTCATAGTGCTTTCCAGCTCATAGTAGCTTTAATGCTTAGTCTCTCATAGTGCTTTGCATCTTAGTCTCTCATAGTGCCTTGTTGCTTAGTGTCTCATAGTGCTTTGCAGCTCATAGTAGCTTTATTGCTTAGTCTCTCATAGTGCTTTGCAACTTAGTCTCTTGTATTTCTTTGCAGCTTAGTCTCTCGTAGTGCTTTGCAGCTTAGTCTCTCATATTGCTTTGCAACTTAGTATCTCGTAGTGCTTTGCTGCTTAGTCTATCATAGTGCTTTCTTGCTTGGTCTCTCATAGTGAGTCTCTCATAGTGCTTGGTTGTTAAGTCTCTCATAGTGGTTTGCAACTTAGTCTCTCGTAGTTCTTTACAGCTTAGTCTCTCGTAGTGCTTTGCAGCTTAGTCTCTCGTATTGCTTTGTAGCTTAGTCTCTCGTAGTGCTTTGTTGCTTAGTCTCTCATACTGCTTGGTTGCTTAGTCTCTCATAATGCTTTGTTGCTTAGTCTCTCATAGTACTTTGTAGCTCATAGTAGCTTTAATGCTTAGTCTCTCTTAGTGCTTTGCAACTTAGTCTCTCATATTGGTTTGCAGCTTAGTCTCTCGTATTACTTTGCAGCTTAGTCTCTCGTATTGCTTTGCAGCTTAGTCTCTCGTATTGCTTTGTGGCTTAATCCCTCATAGCGCTTTGTTGCTTAGTCTCTCATAGTGCTTTGTTGCTTAGTCTCTCATAGTGCTTTTCTACTTAGTCTCTCATAGTGCTTGGCTGCTTAGTCTCCCATAGTGCTTTCTTGCTCTGTCTCTCACAGTGTTGTGCAGTTCATAGTAGCTTTAATGCTTAGTCTCTCGTAG
Organism: Pinus taeda; assembly: GCA_000404065.3. NCBI lineage: Eukaryota > Viridiplantae > Streptophyta > Pinopsida > Pinales > Pinaceae > Pinus > Pinus taeda. Next base: position 84,254 of record APFE030477036.1, on the reverse strand, counting down.
TGCTTTGCAACTTAGTCTCTCGTATTGCTTTGCAACTTAGTCTCTCATATTGTTTTGTAGCTTAGTCTCTCGTAATGCTTTGTTGCTTAGTCTCTCATAGTTCTTGGCTACTTAGTCCCTCATAGTGCTTTGTTGCTCAGTCTCTCATAGTGCTTTGCAGCTCATAGTAGATTTAATTCTTAGTCTCTCGTAGTGATTTGCAACTTAGTCTCTCGTATTGCCTTGTAGCTTAGTCTCTCATAGTGCTTTGCTACATGGTCTCTCGTAGTGCTTTGCAGCTCAGTCTCTCGTAGTGCTTTGGAGCTTAGTCTCTCGTAGTTCTTTGCAGCTTAGTCTCTCGTATTACTTTGCAGCTTAATCTCTCATAGTGCTTTGCTACTTAGTCTCTCATAGTGCTTTGTTGCTAAGTCTCTCATAGTGATTGGCTACTTAGTCTCTCATAGTGCTTTGTTGCTCAATCTCTCATAGTACTTTGCAGCTCATAGTAGCTTTAATGGTTAGTCTCTAGTAGTGCTTTGCAACTTAGTCTCTCATAGTGCTTTCCTACTTAGTCTCTCATAGTGCTTGGTTGCTAAGTCTCCCATAGTGGTTTGCAAATTAGTCTCTCGTAGTGCTTCACAGCTTAGTCTCTCGTAGTGCTTGTAGCTTAGTCTCTCGTAGTGCTTTGTTGCTTAGTCTCTTATAGTGCTTGGCTGCTTAGTCTCTCATAGTGCTTTGTTGCTCAGTCTCTCATAGTGCTTTGTAGCTCATAGTAGCTTTAATTCTTAATCTCTCATAGTGCTTTGCAACTTAGTCTCTCGTATTCGTTTGCAGCTTAGTCTCTCATAGTGTTTTGCAGCTTAGTCTCTCGTATTTCTTTGCAGCTTAGTCTCTCGTATTGTTTTGCGGGTTAATCCCTCATAGTGCTTTGCTGCTTAGTCTCTCATAGTGCTTTGCTACTTAGTCTCATAGTGCTTGGCTGCTTATTATCCCATAGTGCTTTGTTTCTCTGTCTCTCATAGTGCTTTGCAGCTCATAGTGGCTTTAATGCTTAGTCTCTCATAGTGCTTTGCAACTTATTCTCTTGCTGTGGTTTGCACTTTAATCTCTCATAGTGCTTTGCTACTTAGTCTCTCATAGTGCTTTGTTTCTCAGTCTCTTGTAGTGATTGTTTGCTTAGTCTCTCATAGTTCTTTGTTGCTCAATCTCTCATAGTACTTTGTAGCTCATAGTAGCTTTAATGCTTAGTCTCTTATAGTGCTTTGCAACTTAGTCTCTCGTAGTGCTTTGCAGCTTAGTCTCTCTTATTGCTTTGTAGTTTAGTCTCTCGTAATGCTTTGTTGGTTAGTCTCTCATAGTGCTTCGCTGCTTATTCTCTCATAGTGCTTTGTTGCTCAATCTCTCATAGTACTTTGCAGCTCATAGTAGCTTTAATACTTAGTCTCTTTTTGTGCTTTGTAACATAGTCTCTCTTAGTGATTTGCAGCTTAGTCTCTCATATTGCTTTGTAGCTTAGTCTCTTGTAATGCTTTGTTGCTTAGTCTCTCACAGTGCTTGGCTGCTTAGTCTCTCATAGTGCTTTGTTGCCAGTCTCTCATAGTGCTTTGTAGCTCATAGTAGCTTTAATGCTTAGTCTCTCATAGTGCTTTGTCGCTTAGTCTCTCAAAGTGCTTTTCTACTTAGTCTCTCATAGTGCTTGGCTGCTTAGTATCCCATAGTGCTTTCTTGCTCTGTCTCTCACAGTGCTTTGCAACTCATAGTAGCTTTAATGCTTAGTCTCTCGTAGTGCTTTGCAAATTAGTCTCTTGTATTGCTTTGCAGCTTAATCTCTCATAGTGCTTTGCTACTTAGTCTCTCATAGTGCTTTGCTGCTTAGTCTCTCATAGTGATTGGTTGCTTAGTCTGTCATAGTGCTTTGTTGCTCAATCTCTCATAGTTCTTTGCAGCTCATAGTAGCTTTAATGCTTAGTCTCTTATAGTGCTTTGCAACTTAGTCTTTCGTAGTGCTTTGCTACTTAGTCTCTCGTAGTGCTTGGTTTCTAAGTCTCTTATAGTGGTTTGCAACTTAGTCTCTCGTAGTGCTTTGCAGCTTAGTCTCCCGTAGTGCTTTGTAGCTTAGTCTCTCGTAGTGCTTTGTTGCTTAGTCTCTCATAGTGCTTGGCTGCTTAGTCTCTCATAGTGCTTTGTTGCTCAATCTCTCATAGTGCTTTGTAGCTCATAGTAGCTTTAATGCTTAATCTCTCGTAGTGCTTTGCAACTTAGTCTCTCGTATTGGTTTGCAGCTTAGTCTCTCATAGTGCTTTGCAGCTTAGTCTCTCGTATTGCTTTGCTTCTTAGTCTCTCTTAGTGCTTTTGTTTCTTAGTCTCTCATAATGCTTGGCTACTTAGTCTCAGATAGTGGTTGGTTGCTTAGTCTCTCATAGTGATTTGTTGTTCAGTCTCTCATAGTGCTTTGTAGCTTATAGTAGCTTTAATTCTTAGCCACTCATAGTGCTTTGCAACTTAGTCTCTGGTAGTGCTTTGCAGCTTAGTCTCTCTGAGTGCTTTGTAGCTTAATCTCTTGTATTTCTTTGCAGCTTAGTCTCACATGGTGCTTTGCTGCTTAATCTCTCATAGTGCTTTGCTGCCTAATATCTCATAATTCTTTGTTGCTCAGTCTCTCATAGTGCTTTGCAGCTCATTGTAGCTTTATTGCTTGGTCTCTCGTAGTGCTTTGCAACTTAGTCTCTCGTATTGCTTTGCAGCTTAGTCTCTCTTAGTGCTTTGCAGCTTAGTCTCTCGTATTGCTTTGCAGCTTAGTCTCTCATAGTGCTTTACTGCTTAGTCTATCTTGGTTCTTTGTTGCTTAGTCTCTCATAGTGCTTTACTGCTTAGTCTCTCATAGTGCTTTGTTGCTCAGCCTCTCATAGTGCTTTGCATCTCATAATAGCTTTAATTCTTAGTCTCTCATGGTGCTTTGCAACTTAGTCTCTCGTAGTGGTTTGCAGCTTAGTTTCTCGTATTACTTTGCAGCTTAGCCTCTCGTAGTGCTTTGTTGCTTAGTCTCTCATAGTGCTTTGTTGCTCAGCTTCTCATAGTGCTTTGTAGCTCATAGTAGCTTTAATGCTTAGTCTCTCGTTGTGATTTGCAACTTAGTCTCTCGTATTGCCTTATAGCTTAGTCTCTCATAGTGCTTTGCTACAGTCTCTCGTAGTGCTTTGCAGCTTAGTCACTCGTAGTGCTTTGCAGCTTAGTCTCTTGTATTTCTTTGCATCTTAGTATCTCCTAGTGCTTTGTTGCTTAGTCTCTCATATTTCTTGGCTGCTTAGTATCTCATAGTGCTTTGTTGCTCATTCTCTCATAGTGTTTTGCACCTTATAGTAGCTTTAATGCTTAGTCACTTGTAGTGCTTTGCAACTTAGTCTCTCGTATTGCTTTGCAGCTTAGTCTCTCAAAGTGCTCTACAACTAAGTATCTCTTATTTCTTTGCAGCTTCGTCTCTCGTATTGCTTTGCAGCTTAATCTCTTATAGTGCTTTGCTACTTAGTCTCTCATAGTGCTTTGCTGCTTAGTCTCTCATAATGCTTTACTACATAGTATCGCATAGTGCTTGGCTACTTAGTCTCTCATAGTGCATTGTTGCCCAGTCTCTCATAGTGCTTCGCAGCTCATAGTAGCTTTAATGCTTAGTCTCTCGTACTGCTTTGCAACGTAGTCTCTCGCATTGCTTTGTAGCTTAGTCTCTCGTAGTGCTTTGTAGCTTAGTCTCTCGTATTGCTTTGCAGCTTAGTCTGTTGTATTGCTTTATAGCTTAATCTCTCATAGTGCTTTACTACTTAGTCTCTCATAGTGCTTTGTTGCTTAGTATCTCATAGTGCTTGGTTGCTTAGTCTCTCATAGTCCTTTGTCGCTCAATCTCTCATAGTGTTTTGCAGCTCATAGTAGCTTTAATGCTTAGTCTCTTGTAGTGCTTTGCAACCTAGTTTCTCGTAGTCCTTTGCAGCTTAGCCTCTCGTATTTCTTTGTAGCTTAGTCTCTCATAGTGCTTTGTTGCTTAGTCTCTCATAGTGCTTGGCTGCTTAGTCTCTCATAGTGCTTCGTTGCTCAATCTCTCATAGTGCTTTGCAGCTCATAGTAGCTTTAATGCAAAGTCTCTCGTAGTGCTTTGCAACTTAGTCTCTCGTATTGCTTTGTAGCTTAGTCTCTCATAGTGCTTTACTGCATACTCTCTCGTAGTCCTTTGCAGCTTAGTCTCTCGTATTACTTTGTAGCTTAGTCTCTCGTATTGCTTTTCCGCTTAGTCTCTCATAGTTCTTTGCTGCTTAGTCTCTCGTAGTGCTTTTCTGCTTAGTCTCTCATAGTGATTTGTTGCTCAGTCTTTCATAGTGCTTTGCAGCTTATAGTAGCTTTAATGCTTAATCTCTCATAGTGCTTTGCAACTTAGTCTCTCACAGTGCTTTGCAGCTTAGTCTCTCGTAGTGCTTTGCAGCTTAGTCTCTCGTATTACATTATAGCTTAGTCTCTCGTATTGCATTACAACTTAGTCTCTCATAGTGCTTTGTTGCTCAGTTTCTCATAGTGGTTTGCAGCTCATAGTAGATTTAGTACTTACTCTCTCGTAGTACTTTGCAACTTAGTCTCTCGTAGTGCTTTGGAGCTTACTCTCTCGTATTGCTTTGCAGCTTAGTCTCTTGTAGTGCTTTGTTTCTTAGTCTCTCAAAGTGCTTGGCTGCTTAGTTTCTCATAGTGCTTTGTTGATCAGTCTCTCATAGTGCTTTGTAGCTCATAGTAGCTTTAATGCTTAGTCTCTCGTAGTGCTTCGCAACTTAGTCTCTCGTATTACTTTGCATCTTAGTCTCTCGTAGTGCTTTGCTACTTAGTCTCTCCTAGTGCTTTGCAGCTTAGTCTCTCGTAGTGCTTTGCAGCTTAGTCTGTCGTATTGCTTTGCAGCTTAATATCTCACAGTGCTTTGCTACTTAGTCTCTCATAATGCTTTGCTCCTTAGTCTCTCATAGTGATTGGTTGCTTAGTCTCTCATAGTGCTTTGTTGCTCAATCTAAGGTAGTGCTTTTCAGCTTAGTCTCTCGTATTGCTTTGTAGCTTAGTCCCTCGTAGTGCTTTGTTGCTTCGTCTCTCATATTGCTTGGCTGCTTAGTCTCTCATAGTGCTTTGTTGCTCAATCTTTCATAGTGATTTGCAGCTCATAGTAGCTTTAATGGTGAGTCTCTCGTAGTGCTTTGCAACTTAGTCTCTCGTATTGCTTTATAGCTTAGTCTCTCGTATTTCTTTTCCACTTAGTCTCTCATAGTGCTTTGCTACTTAGTCTCTCATAGTAATTTACTACTTAGTCTCTCATAGTGCTTGGTTGCTTAGTCTCTAATAGTGATTTGTTGCCCAGTCTCTCATAGTGCTTTGCAACTTAATCTCTCGTAGTGCTTTGCAGCTTAGTCTCTCGTATTTCTTTGCAGCTTAGTCTCTTGTAGTGCTTTGTTGCTTAGCTTCTCATAGTGTTTTGTTGCTTAGTCTCTCATAGTTCTTTGTTGCTCAATCTCCCATAGTGCTTTGCAGCTCATAGTAGCTTTATTGATTAGTCTCTCATAGTGCTTTGTAGCTTAGTCTCTCGTATTGCTTTGCAGCTTAGTCTCTCATAGTGCTTTGTAGCTTAGTCTCTCGTATTGCTTTGCAGCTTAGTCTCTCGTATTGCTTTGCAGCTTAGTCTCTCATAGTGCTTTGCTGCTCAGTCTATCATATTGCTTTGCTACTTAGTTTCTCATAGTGCTTTGTTGCTCAGTCTCTCATAGTCCTTTGCAGCTCATAGTAGCTTTAATGCTTAGTCTCTCGTAGTTTTGGGTGGCGCATGCAGATGTATTGTGCATTGTGCGTCGAAGTGCCCATTTAAGGGGGCAAATTACAAGGTTAGCAACAGGCCTTTCAATATGCAAATTGTTGGGTGGCGATGGGTTTTGACTTGAGGAACGTTCCTCTACATGAGTGACAAGAGCTGCATAGGATTTGGCTCTTGTTTGTAGATCTACTACTTCGAAGGTATAAATGGTAGAGGATCCTTCACCAGCTAAAGGATGTTGTGAACCAACATTTCCCCCTTGCGGGGGTTGGGTTGCAATAAGGTGTTGCTGCTGCTGAGCAGGGAAAGGATTATTTAGGACAGCAGGGGTCCTTCGGATGTGCTTTTTAGAAATGAAATCTGTGCATTTGTGAAGACACAGAAACATATATGTCATGTGTTCTTCAGCACAGATTTTGCAAGGGAATATGGAAGGTTTATCCTTTCCATTGTCAGGAGGCATAGCAGTCTTCTATTTTGGGTTTTGCTACTTTGTTGACTACTCCTCAAAAAGAGTAGTCTTTTTCTTATTCTTCTTGTTCTTAACACCAGGTTTTTATGTATACTGCATAGACTTTATCGCGGTAGTAGGAAGAGTAGTCGATTTGGTAGAGGGGTCCACTAACATCTAAGAAATGTGACTGTTGAGTTGTTTTACAACATCCCCAGAGGGTGCGCCGATAATCCCATCGGTGCACACCCCCGAGTGCTAAGTAGCAAAAGAATTGTAGTTGTGAGGGTCATTAGGGATTACGTCATAAAGAGTGCCAGACTGTGAATATATTAGATCTACATGTTGGGCACAATGTATGGATTGGTCTTCTACAACTGCACCACCTAAGGCGACATCCTTAGTGATTTGAGGAAGTAGGGACTTGCAAAACTAGTCCGCTAAGAGATAGTCCGGGAGGGGAGCTTTGACTAACCTCCACCTACGACTTGATTCATGTATATGATCAGAGATGTGAGTGGCAGTATCTTGACTTAATGAAGTGAGGAGCTCTGTCCCAATCTCATAGTGGATGGGTAGCTAGAAGTGCTTTAATAATTCCATCGCTAGAGCATCGAAGCTATTTACTGACGCGTGTGGTAACTCAATGTACCACTTAGCTTTGTTGCCAGTGAGGGTGCAAGGAAAAAGACATAACCAAACACTATCATCCACCATGGAGTTAGAAGTACACCAAAGATGGTAGGTGGTGATATGGGTGCCCAGATCCTCCCCTTGATTCCCTTCGAACTTGGGGATGTCTGTTGGTATTTTATGTGGGATTGGTGGCCAAAGTAAGTTATGATTGATGGTGTCATTTGTAATTTTGTACAAGTTGGGGATATCCAACATTGCCAAGAAAGGCAGAGTGTGTGGTGTCCCTAACTTGGACCAAGGCGATGACATATGACTTGAGGATCCTTGCGGTCCTCCCATCGTTTGGTCCCAATATTATACATAGGCTGCGTGGTATAGTAGTTGCCTTGGGGTATGGAATTGTAATGTGGATTTCCATGTGGATTTTGATGTTGGGGTATAGCATTGCCCCCAGGATAAGCGGTGCCCCCTTGAATCATTTGACATTGTGAGTAGGGTACCCCCATGGATTGGTTGGGTCCTCCTTGAGGAATCTTGCCTACCACAGAACTAACCATATGTCCTTGACCAACGTAAGGAGTGCTCATGTCAATCAGTGACTGACCATGCATGCCTGAAAATGGAGGGGGGATTGTTATGTTCCTGACCGGTATATGCATATTGGTAGTGCCCCCAGATACTTGAATATTGGGGATAGAACTGTACAATGGATGCAAACCATATTGTTGGTTGAAGGGACCCATGCTAACTATGCTATATTGACCGTTATAAGAAGCATTGTGTGTAGCACTTGTCAAAGTTATAGAGTTTGACACTAAAGGGGTGGAACCCGACATAGCCTAGGTTCCACTCGTGGAGGGTGTCATGTGAGGGCTTTTACCTGGGGAAAATGGGATAGCAGGGTTTGCCATCAATAGTGTGGTAGTGACAGTTGACTAGAGAAGTGGTGGGGGACCAAAAGTGTCCACAATCTTCCATGACCCGTTAGTTGTCAACGGGATGGATGGAAATTTTCCAGCTAAAGAAACGAGGAGTACAGGTGCCACAGAAACCACGAGTGGGTCCAACGGATTCGTGAGTAGAGGGTTAAAGGGAGGAAGAAATCCTGAACCAAAGAAATCCTCCAGTAAACTTGAATCATCGGTTGTCCAAAGAGATTCTGTGTGAGATCTTAGAGACCGATTTCCCGAAGAGGGGGAATCCAATTCACTTGAGCTCGGCAGATCTTCCACAATGAGTGGAGGAAGTCCTAATAATCGTCTAGACTGACGACGAGGGCCGGATGTAACCACAGCGACTGTTAATTATTATCAATACATTATATCATGGTATTTTCTAAAATCTCAATGATAACACTCGGGTGCCTAAAAAATATAAAAAATACACTAAGTTTATCAATTAGCAGACAGAGGGAAATGACCATGTCTAATAAGCACTGATCACTAGAGATGAAACCTACTATCACAATTAATAAAAAAGAGGGCTAGCCAAATGTATAGTTACAGTGACTCTAGAGCTTCGCCCTAACCTCAAATTGAGGGGCCAAGTACTCTCGTCAAGATGAGCACCCTCCCAAAAACTGAAGATAGAGTAGGTCTGTCTGTGTTAGGTATGAGGGAAACCTGCCCCAATCACCTTGTGTAAGTCCCTAAAATTTTGGCCACTAAGGAAGCCTGAGATCATAGACACTACTGGGGGGGACATAGTCACAGACAATATGTTGTGTGGGAAGGATACCTGAGTCCCCAACTCAGCTTCGAAATCCCCGAAGGGATCCCTAATACACAGAATACCCAAAGGAATTGTAAGAGAAGGCGAACTACCTTCACAAAGTTACATGCATGTCCATAAATAATAACTAACTATCAAAGCAAGACAAATTGATTACCTCAAGCCTCTATGTAGATATGCTGGAGAGCACAATGCAACTAGGTGTAAGTCTCTTGCGCCGGCTCCAAATCAAGTCCTGCACATAGAAGAGACAAGCATAATCATAGCATACAACCTTGATAACTAATACATGAATACATAAAATGTTAGGGTCCAACCTAACCCCCTTATTTATGTAATAGGATCGAGTCATAGTTATAGATTCAATAAAGCCCATACTAATAATTGTAAGTAGTTAACCCGCATTTAATGAAGGGACCACTGTTAGTTGCAAATGGGCCATGGTATTAGATAGATGGTATTAATAAGAACCATGGTATTGCCCCATGGTATTGCATGTATGAATCCTATATAAAGGATAGAGACTCCCCTCAAGGAGCATCATGTCTTATTTTCTAATTGAGCTCAACTCTATTGGAGGTTACCCCTAAAAGAGGCAAGTGAACATTGCTTTCTGAATAATAAAATACTTGTTTTTATTTCTCATTGTTCTATGTACTAGGTATAGTTCTTCGCATATTTGGTATCCTAGTATCGTCTTGCAGGTTAAGAGCATAACAAGTGCTATCAGAGTGTTTTTTAGGGCCAGTGGGATCTCCAATTTTTAGCAAAAAAAAATTTTGGCTAGAGACGTGTTCAGATGTCTTTAAACCATGGGATCTGTCATTGAGCGCATAAACCTGCGGATTTGGGGAGGCATGCACACAAGAAATACAAGAGTGGTCATGCTTGTTGGACTCCCTTGTAACCTCTGTGGGTACCCCTTCGAGTAGTAGCACATTAGATAGAACTGCACATGGACTATCTTCCAAGTACCATCTTGTTATATTGGAAACCCGCTACTCCCTTAAAACCTTGCCATAGATAAACCATCGGTCGTCTTGCTGCTACAGTACACCAAGAACAACACTCAGAGAGATTACTCGCGTGTACAATAGGGTAGTCAACTTGTACAGCTAAGGGTATGGTTGATCCTCCTTGGTTAGTGCCCTGAAAAATTGGGCCAAGCACTACTGTCAGACCCTTATGTATATTCTGATCTTTAGCACCTGACACTCTTGGAGACCATAGTTCCCTTCTCTATCTCTCGATCACGCATAATATTTGCCAGATCAGATCTCACAAGTGGGGTTTTGTTGCAGCAGCATCAATCAGTTCCATCATTCAGATCTATCAGATCAACCATTCAGATCTTTCAGATCCACCATTCGGATCTGAGTAGTGGTGTGGGTTCCTATACCTGGGTGTGATTTTTGCAGGACTTTTGGCAGCATTGACATTTCTATGATTCGGCTACTACAGTATTCCTAAGACCGCCCCATCGTGCTTATTGGTGACTTAGCCCATAAGAATCAAGACGACGAGCTGAGAAAGGTGGTATCATTCAATTGTTAGTGCCAAAAAAATCGAGTGGTCCCAAATTTCAAGTACATCGGATCAGTGCATGGTACAAACTAGAGCTCAAGCTATGGAAAATGAGAGGATTGACAGCCTTGAATCACAATTGAAAGAGGTCATGTTGCAACTGTAGAAATTAAATGCAACACTCTCTAAGGGCAAGGTGGGGGCACGCGAGGAAGCATATATTAGCAATGAAAACAGTGAGGGTGAGTCTAGCCAGTCTCTTCACCTCTTTGGCACCCACCAGCAATCCCATTTGCGACCACACAAGCTGGACATGTGTAAATTTGATGGCTCCCACCTAGCCGCATGGATAGCACAAATGGAGCAATACTTCACACTGAGTTACATCCTGGATAATGTGACTCAGCTTAGTGTGGGTATCATGTACTTAGACAATGAAAGATGGCAATGGTGGAAATGGCATCAACATTGCTATGGAAGGCCCTTGACTTAGGAGACATTCAAAAAATCTCTTATGGATCGCTTTGACCATGCATCTGATTTTTTGGGTCGTCTCATAAGCTCTGACAGACAAGAACAATGAAAAAATATATTACCACCTTTGAAGCCTTAGCTTTCTGCACTGGAGGTCTACACGATGAGTTCTACATGGAATGTTTTGTCAGTGGTCTCAAAGAAGCCATACAAGCGCGCGTTTGACTGCACCACCCTAGCTCATGGTTGCATGCTTATAGGATAGCTCGTGAAGTATAATGTGCATTAGTGACCTAGTCCAATTGCCCAAATTTCATCACCAAGGGTCGCCCCCCACAGGCTCAAAGCACTACCCAAACACTCAAGGTTCAAAAGGTGTCACCAGCAAAAATGGCGGAAAGAAGAAAGCAAGGATTATGTTACTACTGTGATGGGAAATACTCCCCCAGGCATAAATGAAAGGAGCTCAAATTCTTTCAAATTGATGCTACTGATCACAGTTCATCGAAGGAAGCCCCACCACTTGAGGAACCAGAAGAGGAAGAAGAGGACAACCAGTAGGACAATGTACCAAAAGAACTAGTTATCTCGCTGCATGCTTTGTCAGGAAATTCTTCGCCCCAAACTCTCAAAATCAGAGGTTTTATTAAGCATCGCCTAGTAACAGTCTTGATTGATAGTGGAAGTACACATAATTTTATCCATCAAAGAGTCGTAGAAGCAGTGCATTGTTTTGTTCGAGCAGTTTCTAACTTCCAGGTCCAAATTTCTGATGGGGGGACAATGAAATGTGAAGGCCGCTCTGAAAATGTCAAACTTCAAATGGGGGATTATCAGTTAAAGACCCACATGTTTACCATACACATGAGAGGGTGCGACATTGTCCTAGGTGCTGAATGGCTTCACACACTTGGCCCAATCACAATGGATTTCCAGGAGTTATATATGAGGTTTAAGTAGAACAACCACACACATACCCTCCGTGGACTCAAGGCGGGAGCTCCCTCTATCATCAACTCACATCAGATGGAAAAATTGTTAAAAAAGGGCCACCGTGGAGTTATAGCCCAATTTAATGCCATCCAGTCCTTCGAACCCAATTCTCTTCATATTCATCCTAAGATGCAACAGATCTTAAGCAACCATCTGCTAGTCTTTGACAAGCCTCATGAGCTTCCACCCTTGAGAGGGGAACATTATCATAGCATTACTTTTTGTCCCAGGGGCCCAACCACCAAATGTGCACCCATATAGATATCTGTTCACCCAAAAGAATGAAATTGAAAAAATAATCAAGGAACTCTTGGAAGCAGGTGTCATCCATCCCAGCATTAGTCCTTATTCATCGCTGGTGGTCATGGTGCTCAAGAAATATGGGGAATGGCGTATGTGTCCAGACTTCAGGGCCCTTAATAAGTTGATAGTAAAAGATAAATTTCCCATCCTGGTTGTCAATGATTTTCTAGAAGAAATACATGGGGCTCAATTCTTTACTAAGGTCGACCTTCGCTTGGGCTACCACCAAATTCGCATGAAAGAAGTAGACATTCCAAAGACTGCTTTCCAAACTCATGAAGGCCATTATGAGTTCCTGGTCATGCCATTCGGTCTTTTTAATGCCCCATCCACTTTTCAGAGCCTTATGAACCACCTGCTCAAACCATATCTCATAAAATTTGTCCTTGTTTTCTTTGATGACATCCTCATCTACAGTCGCACCTGGGCCACACATCTTCAGCATGTAGATCTACTCTTGCAATTGCTCTACAAGCATAAATTATTTGTCAAGATGTCCAAGTGATCTTTTGGCATGGAAGAAGTTGAGTATTTGGGCCCATTGTGGGGCATGAAAGTGTCAGGGTGGACCCCAAAAATATCCAAGCAATGTAGGATTGGCCTCAACCAAAGACCTTAAAGAGCCTGATAGGATTTTTGGGTCTCACAGGCTACTACCGCAAATTTGTCCGTAATTATGGTCGCATTTCTAGGCCCTTCACTGTTACTGGGAATAATGTCCACTTAGAGTTGTTATTCCCACTAAGACTGGTAGCTATCTTAGAAACAAACAAGTTAAAACTACTTTGGTTTTCCTTTGTGAAAAATAGACAAGAGGGGAACAGGGGACACCAACCTTTGTCTTGCGCTTGGTTCCTTGCTCGGTTCCTCTCCTTCTCGATAGATCTTTGCCACTCCTTCTTTGTCTGCACAACTTCAGAGAACACCTGTGGAATCAAAGCAGCACAATACTATCGAAGAACAGAGATCTATATTCATAAATAATGCAGGATCAAATATGTATTAACCACACAAATGCATATACAATCAAACATACACAAATGTCGAGGAAAACTTGAATAGCTTTATTAATATCAAGAATAGCAAGAGGATTACAACCAATTGTTCTAACCCAACATCATCCTCTAGCAAGAAATCCCTTCTTCACCTCAAGTAAAGCTTAGATCACCCAACACTATGAAGTTACACCAAAAAACCAACAATACTTCTCTACAAGATACAAGTTTCTAGCCTCTGGATCTCTGTGATGAGGGATCCATATATAGATGATTGTAGGGAGGTGAGTCATCTTCTGGGGTCTTGATTAGTGTCCTCTCCCTAATAGTTCCTGATTCCACTTGGAGAATGATGATCTCTTACTCATCCCTGGTCGAAAACAGAGAGGCAAGTGTCAGAGAGGAAGCTTCTAGAAGATTCCATGATCTTCCACCTCGCAATTTGTCCCTACCAATTGCCCATTCCCGACCATCACACCCTACAAAGGAGCTATTCAGTATGCATCACACCCTGTACACTGGGAAGGTGATATGCATCGCACCCTCTGCACTGGGCTTTCAGTATGGTCCAATTTTGACCATTTATGAGCAGTTTTTAGTGGAGAACTTCTGGGAGATTATGTAATCAGGTGACCTTGTTCCTTTAGGAAGTGGAGCAACACTTTTAGGGACTTAGGAGCCCTTAGTTTATGGAAATTTATGATTGGGGTTGAAGTGCCCAAAAATGTCTATAACTGTTGGCCCCTAAAGCATGAGGTCGTTAATCTTTTTGATGTCGGGTGAAATGCTTTACCATGAGGATCCAAAGTTTTTTCGAGTTGGGAGGTGACCTGTAATAAGATACAATACAATACATTATTTCGACAACTTTTTTTCATGATCTAGTTGAGGCGGACATTCCCATGCTCAGCTTTATAAATTTATTTTCATTTACATAGGACAGACAATCGTCTGTGTCACAGACTGATGATTCGAACTCATCATCCTTTGATTTGGATGATCATTTATTCAGAAATGATGTACATTTGATGTCTTTATATTCTTGAATATATCGTAGCCCGGATGGATGAAACTAGATCTGGGGTCTTCAAAATGCGTTCAATCTTCACTCAGAGTACAAGTCGATCCATGTGAAAAATGTTCTGGAGTCGAACATGGAAAGACATCGCCTGATTACGAGCCAATGATGTAAATTGTTAATAGGCGCGAGAGGAATCACCAATAATGACAATGACCCTCAAGGTACTAGAGTACAATTCACGTGGTGTGAAAAAGGACTTGGCGTTGAACGCCACATAAAATCTCTCGGTTGAAGGCCATTAATGTAAACCTATCGCCGAAAATGAGAAACTTGTCATTGAGGCATGCAAGCTTCAAAGTACTGAAAGGGTTGTTCCTAAGTCAACTTCTTGGATAATGAGTTGATGTCGACAAGAAGTGACCCGTCGGAGGAGGGCCTTAATGAATCCCACATCAACGACAAGGAACGAAGCAAATGATTTTGGACGTGAAAACAATCTGACGATACAAGGTTTAGGGTGGCGGTCATGAAAGAATGGAGCATGAATGTGTTGCAGTGGGTGAGACACAGGCGAATTGTATGAATGACTTCTCTTGAACATATCGGCGAAACTGAAGATGGATTGGTAGCGTTAACCCCAAAGATAAATGGTGTGACGGACCAATGGTGATGACCAGTGAACGGAAAAACCCAACCCGGCTTGGATGTAGAAGGAAAGACTCATGTTCAAGAGCAACTTGCTACCAATAAAGTTTTTTCAAGTTTTCTTCCTAATTGTCCCCAGTCATTGCTAACCAGTACCTCTTTATTTTTGTCAAGCTTGAGGAGGATAACCTATGCTTTTTGTATAATCTGCCCTTCAGGCGAACCTGTCGCTATATTTTAGCGAGCCTAACGACAGTGAAACTCATTCTCGTCCATTTGGACAGGTTTGTCGCTATTCAGTTTTAACGAGTTTAACGACAAAGATAACTCAGTCCTTTTCAATTTTAGAGAGTCTGAAAGGGATGGAAAGGAGACTCTAAATATTCTTTTTTTTCATATAATCCCTTAAGTTTGAAAAAGCATAAAATAATACGAAAGGGATGAATTTTCGATAGTTTTAACGAGGCGAACAAGACCAGCGCTCGATATTTTTGTGTAATAATCCCTCAGGTCCAAAAAGATTAAAATCTAGAGCAGGGATGGCACTTTTGATGAATTTAACGAGCCAGAGAGGCCAATTGCTCGACAATCTTTTCATATTTTACGAGTCAGTTGAAAAGAGCTTAAAGGAGACTCGTTTTCGAGGAACGAGTGATGATTTCGGTAGCAGCTGATTCCAGGTAAGGTTTGGAATTTTCTAATCACGACATTGTTACAAGGATGGCTAATAGAATCACTCTTTGCAGATGTTCCTTGAAAGGGTAAACAATCATATGGAGGTGAATAATCGGCTAAAAACAGAGATGATGAGAACACGACCAAGGCTCAAAAGATGGCAATAAGGCATTCACAATGGTTATTTACCGGTTCATTTTTTAATGAGCTTAAATTCTGGGGGAAACGTTTGCTCATGACTTATGTTTATTTTTTAACGAGCTTGAACTATGTGCTAAAACTGCTCGTGGGGGGTTTATTTTTTAAAATGAGCTTGAACCCTGCGGTAACACTGCTTGCTAGTCGTATAATAAGGATGTCTCATTCAAGATGCCATTTTTATGGGGCTTGCACCTTTTGGAAGCTTTGCCCCGGATCCTTTCTTTATGCAAGCTAGGAAACAACCAGCCTTACAGGTTTAAACGGTTAGAGGTCCTACAAATTTTAAAAATAAATGGTCGCTCTTCGCTTGCATGTAGAAAGGTTTGCATGCCCCCACGTATAGCGAAAAATTCCCAGGTTACCATGAAAGTTCTATCCGCATATTAGATAAAATGCTTCCTTGGCGATGTCTATTGAAATAGACAAAGGTGAGTAGCATAGAGTTACTCCACTCACATAAATTTAATGAAGGTATCTTATTCCAGCCTAATCCCATTTTCCTGTGAGGACGCGTGTGTCAGACTAGTCATATATCCTCCGTGGAAACCTACTCTATAACCAAGGTTTTCATGCTGAAACAGACCAGGGTGCATGCCCCCTGGGTTTCAGTCACATCCTCCTAAATCACTTGCGCTCATTAGGTGGATGGACTGGAGATCGATGAGACATGCCTTGCGTGAAAAGACCATTTAGGGATGGCATTTTATTATTTGCGATGTGTGAACCAGGGAATGACATTTGGTCTATGAGCTTGACCATTCTACCTTCGTGCGGAAAACACATTACTCTAAAGGGTGAGGAGATGACGGCTCCCATGCAATAAATATAGTCGCGTCCAAGGAGTAGATTATAATCCAAGGGTCCTTGAACTACCATCATGTTCATGTGAACAGTTTTCCTTCTCAAAGTAATGGGAACATTTGGAAGGATCCCTAATGGTTGATTGGTTCCTTTGTCAAATCCTGTCAGATTTCTCATTTCAGGCAAAAGCGATGGCAAACCAAGCTCTTTAGAAGTAGTTGAGGAAAGGATACTCACAGAATCCCCTTCATCGATGATGGTACTATCCATGACCATTCTGTGAGCTTGTACAATGATTCTGAATGGTACACTAGCTGGTAAACAGGGTCTGCCTAGTAGATTCCAGTCGAAGGAAACGACTAGGTTGCTTGGTGGTGGGACCAAGTAGACGGTCGGATATGACTCTAATGAACTTCCTTCCTGCGATAAAGGAACAGGTGGACTGCCCCCAAGTTCATCGGAGTCTATGTTTATGAAAAGAATTTGAACAATGTCATTCTCTTTCTCTTCAGTGACGGTATCATTCGAAGATGAACACTCTGAAGGAAAAACTGGGTCAACTGCCATCTCGACCTTTTGACTTTCGTGTGGTATGGATTCAGAGGGTTCATTTTCAATGATAGATGCTTCAGCTGACCACAATGATGGGCCAGCCGGATTTTCAACCAGTGGTGGACTTGGCAAGAGTTTTTTATATCTAGGAGGGAGCCGTAGTGGTGAAGCAGGACGATCATCCAAAACTCTTTTAGCTTCGTCAAGGAAGGGACAATGGTGGACGGTGTGATTGCCTTCACACAATTTACAAGGAACTCTGGGATTCCTTTTCTGTCCAGGTGCTTCACTTTCATTGGTTGATGGTGTGCATTCAACATGATCATCAGAGGTTGACGACACCGGATTGTGCAAACGAGGAGACCAGTCCCTTAAGATCCATGGTATGTAGGGACAATCTCGGTGATAGTGGTCTCCATTACAAATGACACAAGGAGATTTGGGCTTAGACGGTGCGGTGTGAGGATTTTCACTAGATGACGCTTGGTTGCCCCCTTTCGATTCTGGTTCCTTTTTCTTCTTTTCCTTTTTCTCTTTCTGCTTCTTCTTCTTCTCAGTCACTTGATTGTTAGCTTTACTAGCTTTATCAGGCGAAGAGGAAGGAGGAGAGGGAGAATTAGACGAAGTAGAAGGTTGGTGGGAAACTCTAGTATCATCTAGTTGCTGACTTGATTGTTTAGGAATTGCGGTATTTTGAACGATAGAGGTAGAGAAGAGCCAGATAGGCAAACCAATCGTCAACCCTGGAAATGACAATGTGGCCATATGGGATGCACCAACATCTCCCCAAGAGGAGAAGGGACTAGGATTTCCACCAAGGGAAAATCCTTGGTTGCTAGACTCCATTTTTCTCAACCTCAAGACCAATGAGGGAATTTGTGATGTTATTCCGATTAAAATAAAATTTAGATGCTTTGACACAACTTGTTTTTTCAATTTTAAAGAGTCGAGAAAAAACAAAAGATGACACTAGTCACCTTCGATTTTTAGTGAGCTTGAAGTGACAAGTGCTCAAAGGAACTTTTCTTTTAAGGAGTCTGAAAATGAGCAAAATAGACTTCTCTGGAAATCTAGGCAGAGGGGATTACCAAACCAATCACAAAACTGCAGAATGCGTTTTACGGTACGACAGTCAATCTTCCCGAATGTTGTGTTCAGTGCATTGTGATCGATAGGGTGGTAGACACGGCTTCCTAAGGATAAAGGATGCAGCCTATTATGGTGTCCCAATATATACTCGACGGTACGTGGGAGCACAAGTCCATACTGGCACTTGCCGTCTCAGAGTGGAGAAATCACCCAACCAACAATGAAAACAACAGTTACTAGGTTTCATGACGTCGGAATACGTCTCTAGCCTAGACCTCTAGATGTTGTGTGTTAGGTTCCAAAGCGTTGTTAGATTCATTAAATTTATTTTAAGTTAATCTTGCTTAAAAATTTGCCTTTCAGGTTCACTTCGTGATGTGTATAAAATTCCTAAACTGTACTCTAAGATGATAAACAAATGTTTAATCATCTTTT
Organism: Pinus taeda; assembly: GCA_000404065.3. Classification (NCBI taxonomy): domain Eukaryota; kingdom Viridiplantae; phylum Streptophyta; class Pinopsida; order Pinales; family Pinaceae; genus Pinus; species Pinus taeda. The sequence continues at coordinate 65,925 of APFE030477036.1, read as the reverse complement.
GGCAATGAAAATCCTAGCTACTAAGGAAAGAAAGTTTAAGGATATTTCAACAAAGAGCACAGAGCACACGCTAAATGCATTATCCTAAATCAAACCAAGCAGTCTAAATGCAAATTCACATGCATGTATTTGTTTTCAGCCTTCTTAATGTATGAATGACGATAAGAAAGCAAAGTGTAAATCTGAACAATTTTGAAAGTGACAATACTCAACAAATTTCTTTTCAAAATGAAGTGAAGGTAAGAGACACACTTTGCGATTTCGAAATGAAAATTGCTTTTCGACACTTTAAAAACTATTAATTCAAATCACATGCAATAGTAACTGTATAATTGACTATCAAGAACAATGGGATTGTCTTCTATGACTGAAAACGACAGCTACGACACTTTCATATCAAGAAACGACAGTTCGACTATGCTACTTCTTTGTAAAAGAGAACTGAAAATGGTGCACAATACATAAAAACACTTACAGTTCTTTGCACTATGGAGGTGGAATAATGTAAGAGAAGGGGGTTTCTAAAGAGATACACTGACCATGGATAGAAAAACTCCCGAATAGGACTGAAAATAGTGGGGAAAACACCAAAACTTGAAGGTAAAGTTAACCTTCCCCAACCATCACACTTGTCACACAGTGAATTCAGTATGCAGCGCACCTACTGCACTCGGGAAGTGTGATGCATACAGACTGCCTTGAAGGTAGGGTGCGATGGTATCAGTGTGAGCTTCAAACGAGGTTTTACCCACAATTTTCAATTCAGTTCAGGGATTTAGGTCGAGTAAGTGATGTTCAGTATATGTAAATCACAAGGGTTGATCTAAGGAGGTTACTAGAGCCACCACTTAGGGCAATTAGAATGTTTGCAGATCGATTGTTTAATTCATAAAAAAAACCTAGAGATAGAATGAAGCACCATTGATCTAATTTGCATTTTTATAACAAATTCAGTTGGAAGGCTAGCTGGCTTGGCTTCAAGCTCCGTCTGTAAGTTTATAAAAGAAACAAAGATAGGCTAACAAACAATCTAGTCGCTCCCCAGCGGAGTCACCATTTTGTTACCGGGAATAGTGTCCACTCGGATGCTGCTATTCCCACTAAGACTAATAACTATCTTAGAAACAAACAAGTAAAGTCTACTTTCGTTTTCCTTTATGAACATAGATAAGAGTGGAACAAAGGAGACCAACCTTAGTCTTGTGCCTGATTTCCTTGTTTGATTCCTCTCCTTCTTGATAGAGCTTTGCCGCTTCTTCTTCATCTACCCAGCTTCAAAGAGCACCTGTGGAATCACAGAAATATACTACTATCAAAGAACAAAGATCTATATTCATAAATAACATAGGACCGGATATGTGTTAACCATACAAATGCATATATAAGAAAACATAGAAGAATATGGAGGAAAACTTGAATAGCTTTATTAAGATCAAAAGTAGAAAGAGGATTACAACCATATGTTCTGACCCAGCATCATCCTCCAGCAAGAAAGCCCTTCTTCACATCAAGTAAAGCTTAGATCACCCAACAATATGAAGTTACACCAGAAAACCAACAACACTTCTCTACAAGATACAAGATTCCAGCCTCTGGATCTCTGTGATGAGGGATCCATATATAGATGATTGTAGGGAGGTGAGTCATCTTCTAGGGTCTTGATTAGTGTCCTCTCTCTGATAGTTCCTGATTCCACTTGGAGAATGATGATCTCTTACTCATACCTGGTCAAAAACAGAGAGGCAAGTGTCAGAGGGGAAGCTTTTAGAAGATTCCATGATCTCCCACCTCACAATTTGTCCCTGCCATTTGTCCATTCCCGACCATCGCACCCTACAGAGGAGACATTCAGTATGAATCACATCATGTACACTGGGAAGGTGATATGCATCGCACCCTCTGCACTGGGTTTTCAGTATGGTCTAGTTTTGACCATTTATGAGCAGTTTTTAGTGGAGAACTTATGGGACATGATGTAATCAATTGACCTTGTTGCTTTAGGTAGTGGAGCAACATTTTTAGGGACTTAGGAGCCTCATTTTATGGAAATTTATGATTGGGGTTGAAGTGCCCAGAAATTTCTATAATGCCCATGTAATAGGTCCTGAACCAAGTGTGAACACATAACCTGCACTAGACTTCCGATCATTAGGGTCACTAGCCCAATCGAAACTAGTGAAACCAACCAGTAGAGGAGATGCTTTGGTACTGTAATGAATCCCAAACTGAGCCATACATTAAACATAAGAAAGTATTCTTTTAGCTACTTTCCAATGAATTTCATGTGGGTTTTGCATAAACCAAGAAATAAAGCCAACAACAAAGGAAAGGTCAGGATGAGTATGGGTCATATACAAACATTTTCCTACAAGTTGATGGTATAAGGTACCATCAACTTCAGGCGAAGTACAAGTGACTGAAATTTTAGCTCCAGAATAAAAGGGAGAAGGCTCTGGCCTACAGACTTCCATGTGAAAATGGCGTAGAAGACCACAGGCATACTTAGACTGGGAAAGGGAAATACCTTCCTTGGATTGCAAGACTTGAAGACCAAGAAAATACTGCAAGTGTCTTAAGTCTATCATTTCAAACTTATTTTTAAGGCTAGACTTCACATAGTTTATAATGTTGGGATCAGCACCAGTAAGGATAATATCATAAACATAAAGAAAAAGAATGATAAGAGTCTTGCTCACTTTCTTTGTGTAGACAATATTGTCAAAACGACACCTAGAAAATCTAGTTTCTAAAAGAAAGCTATCCATTTTTGCATACCAAGCTTGAGGGGCTTGCTTGAGACCATAAAGTGATTTCTTAAGATGAAATACAAGGCTGTAGTCTATTTGTATAAAGCCAATAGGTTGTTCCATACAAATTTCCTCATCGAAGTCCCCATGCAAGAAGGAAACTTTAACATCAATCTGATGGACTTCCCATTTGAAAGAGGCAACAAGGGAAAGAACAAGGTGGATAGAGTTCGTTTTGGCAACAGGAAAGAAGGTTTCAGTATAGTCACTGCCTTCTACTTGTGAAAAAACCTTAGCAACAAGATGAGCTTTATGTTTATCAACTTTTCCATCTGGTCCATACTTGGTTCTGTAAACCCATTTTCTTTTAACAAGTTTTCGTCCCTTTGGTAGAGGAACAGGATCCCATGTATCATTTGCCAATAATGAACGATATTCTTCATTCATAGTTGCGTCCCAATCTGGATGGATTGAACCTTCTGCAAATGTGTCAGGATCATAATCCATTGAAGCTTGACCAAGTAAAGAAGAGGCTCTATCAAACTGCGAACGTGTATGTCGTTGATAAATAGGATCACTGACAAGAATACTTGCTGCATCCCGAGTAGCACAACCCCATTTTGGAAGCCGAGGAGTTGAAGGAGGATCCTGAGAAGGTGGGGGAGGATTGTCATCCTCACTGTCAACATATGAAGAATAAATATTTTCGAAAGCAGAAGAGATAGAGAGAGGTGGCACATTTGCCGAACTAGGCTCGCAGGCCGATATATTTTCAACAAAATTTACATCTCTTCTAATGATAACATTTTTGGACTTAAGTGGAATAAGTATATATCCTTTGACATCTTCAGAATATCCAACAAAAATATAATTTTCACTCTTAGGTTCTAAAGCTTTATGTTTCTCATCTAGAATATAGGCCCATGCTTCACTTTCAAAAACATGAAAGTGACTTACATCTGGTTTACTTGAGCTCCATGCTTCTTCTGGAGTGATATTCTTTAAAACCTTAGTAAGAGTGTGACTTAATATGTAATTTTCACAGTTAATTGCTTCTACCCAAAAACTAAGACTAAGTCCTTTAGATTGAAGCATACAATTAGCCATTTCCTTTAAGGTGCAATTCTTCCTTTCAGCTACACCATTTTGTTGTGGAGTATATTGAATAGTATGTTGCATTTGAATTCCATTCTCAGTGCAAAAGTTGATGAATTTGTTGTTAAAATATTCTCTGCCATTATCAGATCTTAACTTAAGAATTTGATGTCCATATTGTTTTTCAACAAAGACCTTAAATGCCAAGAACATGTTAAATACTTCACTCTTGAGTTTTAAGAAGTATACCCAAGTGCATCTAGAGAAATCATTAATGAGAGTTAAGAAATACTTGTAGCCAGAGAATAAAAACACTGGAAGTGGACTACATAAATCACTATGCACAAGCTGTAAAGGGGCTGAGGTGTGCCAGGAGGCACGTTTTTCAAAACTGTCCCAATGATGTCTTCTGAGTACACATCCAGAAAAAGCACCATCTCTACAATACATCATTGGAAGAACTGTCACCATATTTTCTTTACATATATTTTGAAGGGAGCAATATTTTAAGTGACCAAATCACTCATGCCAAAGTTTGCTCGCTTCATCATTATGAGCAAAAAATACTGAGGGAATATTTGATGACCCAAAGTTGTTAAACTTATACAACCTTGTAGAATCATCAGCAATGCAAGTAGCTAAAATCTGTTTACGATCTCTTAGGTCCTTAATTACAACATCGTGAGGTGAAAATTCAACGATTTTACCTTCACTTGAATGAGTGATCTGATAGACATATAGAAGGTTGTAGAATAAGGTTGGAACACATAATATGTCATTAAATTGACCATTGTCTAGATGAACAGTTCTAGTCCCTACAACACTAAGAGATCTATCATCACCAACATATATAATTTTGGTGCTACAATCATTTAAAGAAGAAAACATGGCTTTGTTTTTGGCCATCTGATAAGAGGCTCCTGAATCAATGAGCCACTCATGAGAATGAGAAGAAGAAGGTACATTTAGTGCATATCTAGACCAAGATGCTTGACAACCACATGCAAAAAGTATTATTCCAGAAGATGAAGTTGAAGTTGAAGAGTGCTCCAAATGGATGTTATGCTTCTTCATTACTGCTTCCAAGGCTTCCATCTTCTTATAGAATTTTTATTCTAAGTGGCCATCACAATTACAAAAGTGTCAATGTCTATTAGGCTTCATCCATTTGTTTTTATTTTCCTTATCATTTTGTTGAAATGATTTTTCATTTTGAGACTAAAATTGCTTAGGACCCTTGTATGCTTTAGGACCATTTTTTTTAAGATACATCTTCTTAGGATTCTTTGAATTTGGTTGTTGTTGGGCAGCTAAGGCTTTCTTAGAAGAGTTGCCAACATTAAGAAGACCAAGGCATAAGATTTTTTCTTGTTCTCTTATTAAAGAATCATAAAAGGCACCAAAGGAAGGGGACTTGTAGTCTTGTCCTTGAGAAATGAAAGCTTATCTTGTAGAATGGAAGGTGGAAACAAACACTGAGTAGGATGGTCCCAAATTAGTAAGAATGGAATAGATAAAGTTAGCATCTTCTTTCTTAACCTTAACACCTTCCAAGAGAAGTCTAAGGGTCTTAAACTTGGACACAAGATCTTCAATGGAAGAACAATTATTGGGGTCCAGTGTAAGAAACTCATTTCCGAGTTGATGGGCTCTAAGTTCATTTTTAATTCTAAAATCTTTAGTGATCTATTTCATTACTTCATTAGGAGTATCAAGTTCTACGATATGGAATCTAAGTTCTAGAGAAATAGAAATCCCTATCAACCCACATGCTTCATCTTACCTATTTTCCCATTTAGCTTCCTTCTCTTCATCTTTCAGTTGGTTTCTTGGCTTGAGGTTATTCTGTAAACACCTTTACTTCTAAGTAAATCAGCAATGTAGGATAACCATTGGAAGTAGTTGGTGGTGTCAAGAATACCTTAAAAAAATGAAGCTATAGATGCCAAAAATAAGTGTTCCAATGGCAAGATCTCGAAAAAATAGGCTGATTAAAAACGGCTTTAAAAACGGCTTCTAGATGGAGAAGTTATGGCTTTTTGAAGAAAAGTTGTTGAAGATGTCGACGAAGTGCGAGAATTTGTGGAAATAAATGATAATTTTATATTTAAAAAAAAATATGCCCATTTCCAAACTTAATCTAATTAGCTCACTTAAAAAAAAATAAAAATTATATGACTCACTTTTATAAATAAGTGAAAGTCACTTTTACAATGGTACTTTATGAGCTATGAACTAAATTGTAAGTTAAATAAAAGATAAAGAGACTTTAGAATTATAAGTGGCTCACTTTCTATAATGGATGAGAAGAATTTTACATAAATTAACTTTAAAACATAAGTTACATGTGCTTTTTGAAAAAGTAACTCAACAAAAAGAAAGACTTGAACTCAAGACCTCTATTCTCATAAGATAATTGTGGACTAAGTGAGCTAGTTTAAAAGGTTAGTAATTTTTGGAAAAGAGGAAGGGTTTTTTTTTTCCTTTGGTCACCGAGGCTTTGGGGTGCATGCTTAATTGAGAAAGCTCTTTTTTTCCTACAAAACAAAAACCACAAAACCCAAAACGGACATACAAAAAAAAACAAACCTTATGGTTTGAAATTAGCTTTACCTGGAAACTAACAATTTTCCTCAACATTTCTGATTTTCTGAGATCACACTAAGATGTGGAGGAAAATAGCATACACATGAGAAAAAAACTTTCATTGTGTTTCTGATTTGCCCAGATTGCATGGAGTCATGGGACAAAGAGCATATGTAGAAATGAAAGGTGTATATCTGGTAATAAAAAACAAAGAGATAAATAAAGAAAAATAAACAAAGAGAAAATAACTAGAAACTACAAATAAACATTCTATACCTCCAGATCTTAAAAATGACATAGCTGGGGCTACCAGAACCCTTTTCACGTGAAATTAAAGGGGTTCCTCACTAGAACATATGCTCCTAACATAATAGAGTAGTCCTCTCGGCCTGAAAGCAGTAAAAAATAGTAGATCTATGAAACGATAGTCAGATGCAGTTCTAACTGCTTCAAATTTGGATCACCAATGGATGTAACCCTCAAATAGCTCTGATACTATGTAGGAGTTTACAGGGAAAGTTCCTCAAATAGAACACCAAAGGAAACTACACACAAATAGATCACATATCAATACGCAAGTATTCTTGACGTGGTTAAAACACCCAAAGAGGGAAACAGTTCACCACCTGAGCCAATGTGGCCAGTTCAAGCAACTTATTAATAAAAGAATGAAAATTTACATAAGCTTCTCTCATGAATGATTACCCTACAAATTACCCTCCATGCTCTTTAAATAGAGATCATGGACCAATCCGGTGTTAAGCCACGGATCAAGTGTCGGTAATACCGAGGAGAGAATGAATCGTCGGATCACTACATATCATGACCATCAGATTGTAAGTTACAAAAGTACATAGTAAAGAAACACACTTTACATAACTCTACACTAGACCAAGTTATACTTAACTATTTCCTATGTGTCGGAATATCCTAACAATTGAGAAACCATTGTGCTATCTTTGTCCCACACCCACTAGTTAGATGGCTACTTGTTCAATAGTAGATAGGTGAAAAGGGAGCGAACTAGATGACCACGTTGCAAGAGTATGATCTATAGAAATCAAGCTAGTTTCCATGATCAAAGGCCATGGTCTTTGTCGACTATAGGCAGAAGAAATAAAAACAATGGAAGAAGAATAAGATCTTTCAAGATGAGAACAAGAAATTGAGATGTATAACGTTGAGAGAGCCTTCCCCACTATTAGCACAAACTCTTGTAATATGGATGTGCACCAATACCTTGAGCACGAAACGCTTCACTCTCACTTTTCCACACAGTGGAAGATGCCACTCAGACTTAAAGCATTATCCTATCAGTTGGTGCATGGGGTATTTTTCAGAAAGCACCACAAGAGAGTACTTCTCAAGTGTTTGGAACCACATGATTCAGAAAAGGTATTATGTGATCTCGATGATGGATCAACCAAGGGACACTTCATAGGAAAAAGACAAACACATAAGGTTATGGAGGGTGACTTTTACTGGCCTACATTATTCAAATATGCTCATGATTATTCCCGCAAGTGTCTAGTCTGTCAAAGGTGTTCCAACACAAACAAAAGGCTAGCCACCCCACTAGAGCCCATTACAATGGAAGAACCTTTTCAATAGTGGGGAATGGACATTATTGGCGAAAATTTTCCACATTCATCAAAGAAGCACCACTACATAATAACTTCTACAAATTACTTCATGTGGTGGAAATAAATGTTTCCACTCGAACAAGTGAATGATTAGGAATTCATTAGATTTTTGCAACAAAACATCATTTCTAGGTTTGACATTCCATTTCCCTTTTTTTCAAAAATGCAACATATTTCTCATCATTAATATTTATGATTTTTCATTGAAAAATGGTATCATATTGAAATATTTAGCTAATCATTATCCATGGGGGAATAGTCTTACTGAATCCACGAATAAGAATCTAATCCACACTATCAAAAACACCATATTCTCTTAGCATAGAAATTGCCACTCTACTTTGGTAAATGCCTTATGGGTTGACCGAGTCATGTAGAACCCTTCCTTGAACACCTCCCATTACTCTTGATCTGAATATAAAATGGCATCAAGCCATGGTATTCATCCACCCATGGTATTTATCCACCCGTGGTATTGTAACTGACATCCACCCATGGTATTCATTGACCCATGATATTTGTCCATGGTATTTTTATATCCACCCATTGTATTCATTCACCCATGCAATTGATCTGTGGTATTGTGAAATTCATGCATGGTATTCATTCACCCATGGAATTGACTCGTGCTATTGTAAGTGAAAAATACTATAAGTAACAAGTCGCCTTTTGTAAAAGGACAGTTTGTACACCACAATGTAGCTTTTACAGTTATTCTCCATTTTAATAAAAAAAGTTGTCATGTTTTTCTTATTGGGCATTCTCCTCTTTTTCTTCTAGCATTTCAATTTTTTAGATCTTGGGGGCCTCTGCACCAAAATCCATTTCAATATTTTAGATCTTGGGGGTCTCACCCCAAGATCTGGATCAATGGTATCAGAGAAGGTTATGATTCCATCAGAATGAGGGTTTGATGGATATTTCAATTTCAAATTTTTGCAGCAATATTCAATAAACTTCAAGACCTTTCTATGTCCTCCACAAAACATTTTCTTGGGCCAAGCTAGAAGAATTTTTTTTTTCATTTTTTTGCAGGAATGTTTTTAGGCAGCGACTTTGCAGATCATATCTGAAAATTTTGGTGCAAATTTTACAAAAACAAATTACATATTTGGATTTCTTGTGAAAAAATACCCAAATTCAAAAAAAAATCAGCCAAATTGGAGACCAGATGAAGGATATATCGTTGATTTAAAGTCAGTTATGTTGTAGAAATATTTATGATGAAAATTCATGGATGGCGACTCTCCTATATATGCAATTTTGGTGCATAATTTTAGAAAGGTTATTATAAATCTGAGCTCCACTTGAAAAAATCACTCATTTAAAAAAAAAAGGGTCGAATCGGAGTTCAGACATGGGACATATCGTTGATTTAAAATCAATTATGTTTTCATAGCTTTTGTGATGATGGAAAATTTGCAGTGCGATTTTGAGATTTGTGAGTGTCCAGATAAGGATTTCCAACACATGGGAAGATGAAAAATGGTCATTCTACTTCCAAAAATAGGTTATAATAAATATTATGAGTTATATTGACTGGGTTATGTCCATTTTAATTCTGGAGCAACATTCATAGTGGGTTCCCTTTGGAGATGTGCCCTCCCACCCTTCTTTAGTAGGCACCTACTTCACACTCATCAGTTTCAGCATAGCAGCATTCAGCTTGGGTTCTTTTGAGACGTGCCCTCCCACCTGAGGCTATGTAGGCACCTGTTACTTCATCAACAACCAACATTGCGGTTATAGGTCAACCACACAAAATCCTTGTCATCGAAGTCCATTTGCTAGGCCGCATGTTGTTAGTATCATAGTTGGTCACAAGCATTACATGGTATCTCTGTCCTCGGATATTTGTTTTTTATGGTTATGGGTCATCCATAAACCCACACTTCATCGAAGTCCATTTGATAGGCCACACACTATCAATATTGCAGTTGGTCGCAAGCATTACAAGGTATCTCTATCCTTGGATCTTCGTTCATCATGGTTGCGGGTCATCCCCAAACCCACACTTCATCGAAGTCCATTTTCTAGGTCGCACATTGTGAGTATCACAGTTGGTCAAAAGCATTACAAGGTATCTCTATCCCGAGATATTTTTTCATCATGGTTATGGGTTAACCAAATAAAACCCTTCTCTTCAGTGGTTCTTCATATTCAACAAAGGCTCCGTAAGAGGGAACTTCATGCAATGGGGACCATTTCTTCTTAAGGAGGGAGGAATGATATTAATATAAAATCGCATCAAATCATGGTATTCATCCACCCATGGAATTTTCCCATGGTATTGTAAGTGGCATCCACTTATGTTATTTATCCACTTATGGTATTGTAAGTGACCTCCACCCATGGTATTCATTCACCCATGCTATTTGCCCATGGTATTGTGATATCCACCCACGGTATTCATTCACTAATGGAATTGACCGATGGTATTTTGACATCCACCCATGCAATTGACCCGTGGTATTGTAACTGAAAAATACTATAAGTAATAATTCGCATTTTCTAGAAGGACAATTTGTCCGCCACAACATAGCTTTTATAGTTATTCTCTATTTTAATAAAAAATAATCTTTATGGTTTTGTTTATCAGGAATTTTCCTCTTTTTCTTATGGCATTTCAATTTTTCAGATCTTAGGAACCTCTCTCCCAAAATCCATTTCATTATTTTAGATCTTGGGGGTCTCCTCCTAACATCTGGATCAACTTCCTAGTTTATGAAGAAGAATCCATCCTCCCCCCAATGTCTACTTTCCTGCTCTCCAAATATCACGAGAATCTCAAGGAAATCCATTCTTGTTAGTATAATGTATAATGAATAACCTTCATAAGCTACAGGAAGAAAGGTTAAAAGAAAAAGAAAAAAATTCACTTCACCGGAATTGTATCGAGAGGTGGTTTGACAAGACATGTCTAGGGAAAAACAACTTCAGCATGGGTGAGTTAGTCTAAAGTGGGATAAAGCCCACATGGGAAAAGGCAAACACAATAAGTTTTAGTCACTATGGATTGGGCTATTCATGGTGCATGGAAATCTTAGCCAACACACTTATTGTCTTCAATTACTTGACGGGAAGATCAACTCCCTCCCTGTCAATGTCGAGCACTTAAAACAATATTTTCACTTAATATCTCAGGTTGTGCCCTACAATGTGTACATAGTCTTTTCTTTGTTGTTTGTTTGTTGTTTGAGCTCTGTTTTGGTTTTCTTCATGTGAATAAATGTTGTGCATGACCATGTTGTGGCTTCTAAAGTTGTGTGTGGCCGAACTATAAAGATTCTTGTGGCACTTCAATGTTTGGCTAGCCTTGTGTCCATCTTCCTTATGTTGGTTACATATTTTAGCTGATGAAGTTCTAATGAAAAAAATGCTCCATCTACAAGGCGATTTTTGATCCAACCTGAACCCATGTCTAGTCCGGAAACCTCATGCCTATACTCATTTTTTTTGTTTTGGTTCCTTCAAGCTTATCCAACTAGTAGAAATGGAGAAGCGGAAAAATCTAATGAGCCAAGCTAAATCATAGGTCTCTATATGTTTCTCTTAAGAAAAAACCTCTTCTACTCTAAATAAGTCAGGATCCCTCTTCTTCCCAAAAATAAATATGTTTTGATGCACAATTCTATTTAAATAAATAAAGGTGAAAGAAGAGAAACGATTCCTGTAGAGAGAGGTGAAGCAAGAAACTCCGTCGGGTACTCTCCAGAATCATTGGCAGTGGCACAATGTTCGTGTTACTACATGATTCCGTAGGGGTACTGTCCCAGCCTGCTGGTAGCAAAGAAACAATAGAGATGAAAAATTATACTCTGAAAATCTTAAGCTCGTGAGCTACACTACCCTTCCCAACTCAAAACATTATGATTATGTTAAATCTTATGTTGTGTTAAACCACGAAGGTATAGAGGGCAGAAATGTCTATTTGTGGGGGAAGTGGGAAGGCCAAAGTAATATACATGATGAATCAATACTCCCTAAAGAACCAAGGCCCTACACAGAAGAAGTTAACCAAGACAAAGAAGTTGGATTTAAACCATCATGTTTCCAAGTGTTGTAGTTGTTGCAACACCCTCCAAAATTTTGGTTTATATTCAATTTCAAAGCCTTCCTTGATATTTTACATCATTTTCATGATCATTGAAGCTTATTTCATGAGATTTCGTATAGTGCTTTGTTCCCTTTTGCATGTTGACTTAATTTTCATGTTTGGTTATCAGATAATTTTTACAATGTTATTTTTACAGTTTCAAAGGTTTGTATTTGTGTATATGAGTTGTCCTAACTATGTAAGCATAGATCAAAACCATACAAAAAGTCCTAAAGACTTTCACACAAGTGTCGTCATGATCATCCTAAAGTCTATCTTAAGTGTCGCACTTGTCATATCTTGTCGTAAGGTAGTTACACAGAGAAAAATTCTTTGTTCATGTGTTAAAATGATCTATGTTTCTATGTCATCAAAGTATGCTAAGTGTGTGATCATATTCAAGGTTCATCACAGTTCATCACCCATCACACACATAGAAATTTTTGGAAAAACTTTCCAATTTAGAAAATTATCTCTACCAAGCCCCAATTGAACTGTGAATTGCATAATCTCAGCCCTATAAGTTGTGACATTTCTTCTTGAAACTATGCAATGTGTAGTCCTTTTCTCCTAGGGCTACTATAATACAAAAATCATGTGCCTGACTCCTGACCTTGACCCCTAGAATTGTGTAGTTATGTCCTCCAACATGGCTTGAGTTGTGCACTTCAGGTCTTCGAGCCTCAAGCTCATCCCCTAAGTGCTTGAGCTGCACAATGCATAGAAGCCCATCCCCCCTTAACTCCCCAAAAATGAAGTTGTTTCTCCCAGGGTCCATTCCTTGAGCGTGACCCCACTAGCTCTAGAATCTGTGAAACATTATCCTTCAAGCCTCCCTGCATTGCGCGCTATACAGTCTCAGAGGTCAAGATTTTCCCCTAGATGTTGGAAATATGCAATGTGTAGTCACTGAACGCCTTTTCCCAACCTATCACTTGTTTTGGGCTTAGAATGAATCATCTTGCACTAGGGATTTTTTGATTGATTTCCTCTTGTCATGAGTGAATTGTAGGAATAGGTACACTACCATTTCATGGAAAGATGATGGAGAAGGATAACCATGCCTAAAGAATCTCTTATAGCTGAATTCAAAGGTGATCAATTAAGAGAAAGAAAAGGGACAGAAGTTTGTGACCACCATCCAAGACTAAATATCATTAAACATTTTGCATCACCAAGCCATGGGAGGTGAAGACAAGGTATCCTCAAGAAGACATTCAACACTTAGTAGCAATAGTGACTTAACATTGCCACATCATTAAGCAGTCCATGTCAGCAATTTCATTTCGTTTCATGTCATTTCATGAATGGTCATATTCCACATCACTATTTTCGATTGTGTATGTTCTATTCAAAATATATTGTAAAGTGGAAGTCCAAAGGACACACATGGAAGGTAAAGAGTTATGTAAGTTGAAAAGTCATAGGAAGTCAAATAGTCATGAGGGTAGTCAAATAGTCACCCATTGTTATATATAATCCTTCATTGTATGAGCAAAGCAATTTTCACCTTGGCTCCTCTTGCAAGGGATGAGAGAGATCAACTAGTTCTTTGAGAAGCAAGGAGTGACTCCAATGCTCTACTACTGGGGCTAGTGATGTACACTGTAAACATGTGCCTTGGAACATTTACTTAATAACATAATCCTTCAAGGCCAACATGTTCTTCATGCATGGACTATGAATGTTTATGAGACTATTATGGAGATGTTTGTATTTCATGTTTGATTTAGCATGTGTTAATATAGTTGAACTATTTTGGTTAGTTTAGTAGTTATCTTGTTGAGAATGTGTTGTAATGGTTGTTAAATTTGTCCCATCATTGTGGACTATTATGTGGAATATTAGATAGATATTTCGTCATTTATTGGTTGTAACAATAGTCACATCCATTGTGCACTATTGTGTTGGAACTTTATGGACCCTTCTGGTTCATGTGTGTATCTTGTTGGGTGGTACTATTACCTCTAACTTAGAGGATCATTTCTCTCACCTCTTTAATAGAAGAACCTCAACACAATTGAAACTAAACACTCATGAGGAGAAGCCCCTTTCTTTTCAAAGGAACCATTGAATCCCCCTCTCTTGTTGAGAACTAGATCCAATGAAAATACTTAAGAATTCAGTAGCGAGGCCTTTATACCAGATAACACTCCTACACCAAATGGTGTAAGGTATAATTAGGACTTCACATTGGGCAGGTCCCTTGAATCTTGGTACTTCCATCAACATCAACACAAAAGTAAACACAAAACCATAAAAACATTATATATATGAGACACCAATGATTTCTGGTGGAAACCCCAAAAGGACAAAAATCACCCATTGTTGTTTTGATGCTTCTAATTCTCTTATTACTTGTAATAGCCCCTGGTGATTTTCCATATAAATATAATATTACCAAGGTCATGGTACATGTATTCTAAGATGAATGTTGGAAAAAAAATAGTGATGGGTGTCACTTGTGATTAATAAATAACTATGGAAATTGGTAAAAGAATTGGCAGAGGAAAAGTGGCAATAATTGACAATTTATTTATGAAATAAAGGAAAATGGAAGAAATGGAAGGTGAAGAGACACATATTTGCATTAGAATGAAAGTTAATGAAAAATGAACTTAAATGAAGAAAATAGAGGAATGAATGATAAAAAAGCTTTTGAGGACCAGTTGCTAGCCTTTTGACAATTTTGGGTTGAGTTCTCTTCCATACTCTAATTTTCTCATACTGTTTTGTTGGCTTATATGGGCCTAACCTAGGTTCAGAAGGATTATTTAGCCAAACAAATCCCACAGCTACTGGCCCTTTCAGCAACAACCTGTGGAGCACAAACTGAGGTCTCACCTGGGGTAGCAGGGGAGGGTGCTCTGTTTTGCATATATCCGATCCAGAATAATCCTTACCACTTATTAGCGTGCTGTTACGGATCTAATCTATATAATGAAGCTTTGTAAATAAGATCTATTTAACAGGGTCTTTAAACAAACATTTATCATCTATTACTAGTTCGCGTACTTATAGTAAAGACAGATTCACATGTATTCAAGATGTAAACATATGCACATAGATCAAACAAGGATATTAGCCATACAAAAAGCTATATCCGCGATAGTTCAGATTGTAACACAGAAATTGTAGAAGAAAATTATCTTTATTTTTACTTATCACCAATACATTCCAACCTACCCTACGCGCTCAGCTGCAGGGGTCCACTAGGCCTCTGCACACACAACTGTAGAGCCTCTATCCACTACCCAAACCCTCAACTTCGACTTACAGACACTTCAGACTGTTCAAAAACCCATTACATTTTAGATCCAAAAACATACCAGAACTTAGCTACTTTCTTCATAGAGCCTCACTCTATTTATGCATTCTTTTGGCCCATGATCCAAGGGTAGGCCAAGTCTACTTAAATTTTTCATTAAATTTGGGCAGACTACCCTTTGGATTTAGACTTATTACAAATCATGCTCTGCGCATGTCACAGAGTTTTTACCCTGATTTTACCCAAAATTGTGAGTTCTGATCCCCCTAACCATTACACAAGGCTTCCGCTACCCAACAGTCCCTCAACACAATCATGGTGACTCGTCTCACATCACTTAGTGGTTGCGGCAATCTTTGCACAGAGGTCGGTGATCAGCTTCTGTGTATCCCGATTCTTTGTTGCAAAGTATTCTGTCATCTACTGCATCTTTCCCACGCATGTAGTCGCTACTTCAAGCTTTGTTAGCGCAAATTCCAAGGTGGCATATCTTTGCTGCATGTGGGCTACCTTGTGCTCAATGGTGGTGGAAACTACATATGCCTCATCCAAACAGGGCTGGAAATGTGCTTTAGTTATTGTTGCCTTCTGTGGGGCCATGTCAGCTTACACCTTGAGGTCCTGTGTTTCCCAGATCTCAGCCAGGCACTATTTAATAGAAAAAGTCGATATGGTTCTTATAACATTATCATGAGCTTCCTAAAGCTCCCTGGCTTCAAGTTCTAGTTGCTAAAGGGTTGGATCCTCATGGAGGGACGTGAGCGTCGCAATTGACTGAGTTAACAACTTGGTTCCTTCCTTCGTAGACTTTGCAAGCATGTCGCATTCGATCGTAAGGATGTTCCTGTGTTGTTCGATAATCTTAGGGGGTGTGGGCAGCTACATCTAGAGTTTTAAGTCCACAATTTGTATGTTAAGCTCTAGCTGAATCCACGCGGTCTCCTCCTTCACATGTCAAACCCCAGTGGTCAAATTATGGATTTGTATTTCCATAGGCAATTCCACCATAATCTTGAGCTCACGGATACTCGAGCAAGCTTCCGTAACAAGTTTTTCCAACTGTTGCTTTTATGCGATGGCTTCATCCCATTGGATACGTAGTTGTAGGAGATTAACTTTCTATTCCTAAAGTACCTGTTCAGCGCGGCCTGCCCAGGTGTGGAGCTCCAACATAGCACTATCCTGGATTTGCTGCAAACTTTCTCACGGTAGAGTAGCCATGTTTAACCCCAACCGAGTAAGGCGTCCAAACATAGTGTAGTCGTCTGTGTTGGGAGTAATCAATGTTGTAGCAGGAATGTCAATGGAATGAGCTAGTTGGACCTTTGGCACTGGTTCCATGATTATCGTCTGAAAAATCCCTGTCATATCACTACGATCCAGTGGCGTGAACTTTGTGCCAAGTACCTGTAACTACGTGCGAAGCTCCCCCAACATAATCTGTTGCTCGGTCATGGCCTCGTTGACTGCATCCCATGCGGCATCTCAGACCATGTTTTATATATCAATGAGGTCGCTCTTAGTGAGGGTGTTCATGCCACTAACTGTTTTAGATGCCTTTGCCTTCTTTGATGGTTTCAACCTCTCGAGTTACGCCGACCCTTTCAAGGGTGAATTGGTGCCAGTTGATAGGGATACATCCACAGGCTTCTGCATTGGTGCCTATTGACTGCTTCTGTCAGTGGGAAACACATCCTTGCTTAGTGGTGTCTTCTCAAATGCTACTCGAGCCACCTCCCGAGCTACCTAAACTTCCGCGGCGAGTCGTTCATTCTATCGTTGTTGTGCGACACGCTTAGCTTCCTCATTTTTCTTCTGAATGGTGGCCTTGTCTGACTCAACTTCCTTGGGTCCACGCCAGGCTACTAGTCATGAGTTGACAACCCCATAAATAACGTCATCAATGGAAATGAATCAGAGTGCAGTTCATTTCCGTGCTGGGTCCTTTCATGCCCTGATGTATATGTGATGCATGTCTACTTTAAACTCAACAATATGCTTCATGCTTTCATAAACCCCATCGGACAGGCGAGGTAGTTCATTAATCCATTGTCGCACATTTACATACATTAGTATCCAAAATATTTTGATGTTTTGTATGCATCCCATGTCTCTTGTTGCCCAGACAGAAGCATATCGAGTGGCTTCCAGCCATTCCGAGTCTAGGATAGGAAACTAGCTTTTTTAGGTAAGTCAATGGTGACCAGCATGATGGATAGGAGCAGCCATGCATAATGGAAAGTTTTTCCCTCCTCTTGCACTTCACGAAAACTGGTTAGAATCTCTTCACAAAGGAACTGTGACCAATTGAATTGTACGCTGGCCATGCATTCTTCGGCAAGTGCAATAACTACAGTGGGAACCTCATTTCCACAACATTTCCACATTACCTTCCCTGTGAGTAGTTGAGTGGCAACGCGGACTTCTTTATCTAAGATACTTTCAATGATGTACCCCCACCACCCTTTCACAAGATGATACTTCTTTCTTAGTCATTCTATCATTGCGACATCGTTACTTTTATCAGTAATTTCTCAAGGGTCCCTTCCCTCGCAGGGGAGATTCGAAACTTGATGCACAAGTTTAGCCATGATACTGACGGGTTTGCTAACACACAAGACATCCACATGAATTAAATAGAGCAACTGCTTTATAACCAACATAGTTATCAAAGGCCGGAGGAAATGGGGAATCAACAAGAGATAGAGAAACCGGGCTTTGTCCACCTTCCGCAACCATTCCTTCGGTTGTCATGTTGTGACCACCCCTTCTACCATTTGCTCCATCAGTACGTTCGTCGCCAAGTGGGAAAATTTTATGATATTCATAAGGTCCCAATATTCGAATTTCATGTCCGCCACATGGCCAGTGACCGAGTTTTCTACTAGGATTACTTTTGGGAGAGTCGGGGTAGTGATGACAGTGTCAACCTCATCTAGGTTTGTAGGTATTTTTGCCTTCCCCTTGCTTGGAAGCACATACTTGGGACATCATATAGGCTGTATATGGTCCTCCTCAGGGTTTTATTCTTCAACTTGCGTGGGCGGCGCTTCGGGTTCCTCATCACTGTCAATGATAATAGTTTTACCTTTTTCCTCCATTGTGGACTTGCCAAATTGAAAATGTTGTAGCGACCTTCTCACTGATCCAAGGATCTGCGGGTTTTTCCTAGTCCTCGGTGTCCGAGGTGATTTAGGGAGCTCGGCTACTTGTGGTCAAGCTTGTTGTGGAGAATCGGTGCTGAGCTTTTGTGCTTTAAGGAATGCTTCCTGGTAGTGCTTTGGTAAGTCCTAAAACCACGGATTGTTTTCGAACTGTTAGTCACTCATCATTATGTAGGTGCAGGGCATTTTTTTCACATGATGGTAAGTTGTGGTGGTGTGAGGAGTATTCTGATTATATATGATGTGACATTCAAGATTGGCTACCTCTCCTTGAGGTAGCTCATAAATGCGATTTTCGTAGTTATTCCTTGGCCTTAATTGCCTACCGGACGCTTCCTGGTTCTTTAAATGGGTCATCATATCATCAACAGTATGGGCAACGTTCACATTCCATCTTTCCTTCATGGCAGCAAAGCCCCAGGGATGCAATTGCAGTTTTTGTATGTATGCGGTGGCCATGTTACTTGTGGTAGCCTGTGTTATAGTCTCGCACCCTCTTCCAACTTGTTGGGGTGCTGAGACTAGACCCCTACAGATAGTCAGCTAGGCGAGACCCTCATGCGGGACCTTCGGTTCCTCGCTAGCCTAGATGAGGAGCACCCTTCATGTCCCTTTGATACGATTACTGTCAGCTAGGGTGCACGTCTCAATCCTTCTTGGTGCAGTCGCAACCATGCTAGTGGGTTTGCTTCTTGTAGCAGAGTCGGGAAGTTAGCCAGGTTTGGTCCCTTTGTTACTTTCTAGGCATAATCCATATAGGTGACTTCAAATTGCACCTGCTAAATTGCTACATCTAGCCTCGTGAAATGTGCTCAAAGTCTAGCCCTTATTTCTTCTAGCTTAGCAATTTTCATCTTATTGTGCTGAATAACGACCCAGAGCTACTGAATCTTTACATAAGAGTTGCTTCTGGTGGGGTAAGCCGTATCGATGGTACTTTTAGTTGCAGAGACACATCTCTTTGTGGTCGTGCGCTCCAACCTCAACCACCCCTTTTGGTGGGGAATGACTGCCTTATGCCGCCGCTGCCACTGCACACATCCTCGAAGCCACATCTAGACCCGCCACCTACATCGCAGCTTCTGCGGCTTCCCCCTTGGTGTGCATCCTATGCCTTGCGACCCCCTTTCTTGTTCCAGTGTTCAGTGTCTCGTGTCTTGTTGGATAAGCTGTCCTTCAGCTCTTGCATCACTGGCTATTGGTTGTTGTAGTTCTTCTGTGGTCATGCATCATAATGACCGAACCATCCTATTACAGTTGAGCGTCATAGTTTTCTGCAACCAGTTTTTCCAGCACTCAGTCTCCTCATCGGAATCCTCTATGCATGTGATACCGCCTTCCCATGGGATTCCTATATTGCCTGTGGGATGCACCCGATCCTCATCTTGTGTTGTTATCTGGTAAATACATTCCAACTTGTCATCACTTTCCTCATCACGTACAGGCTCGATGTAACTCTCTCCTTTTGCTGGATCTAATGGGATTACAACCCGTAGGGACTTCTTTTCGAATGTTGTTTTCCACTTCTTTATATTAATGACCCCTTTCGTATCTGTTGCCCAATCAATTTCGAGTAAGGCAGGGTAAGGGTTGTTGTCGTCAACAATATTTATGACTTTAAAATTGGTGTGGGTGTTGATGCCATCGAGGTCTACTATTGCTCCTTGCAGTCGGCCCATTGGTAAGATATTTTGTTGGTTGGCCATTCGTAATTGAATCAGCAACCACTGCAGTGCGAGCTTGCGCATGCGTTCCCAGGTTTGTTTAGGCAATACATTTGTGTCCGATCCTAAGTCCATTATGACCTGATTCATTTCATAATCTTCGATTTGTGATGTTAGTCTCATCTCCTATCCAGTGCACAGAGCATGCATTCCTATTTTTCGAATAGTCTGCAGCTCGCTCACGCTGGCACACCTAGTGATCAGCTCCTACAGTCCCTTAAAAAGTTTTCTATTGCACAACAACTTCATGCAGATCTCTAGAATGGTAGTTATCATGGAAGGGTCCATACCTTGTTCCATTTGGTTCCCTTGTGTTGAGCATTAGAGAAGGTATGTAATTCCCACCTATTTCTTTATCTTTTCCTTCAAATTCATAACTTCTTTACATTATGAAATGGGCATATGATGAAGGATTATGATAAAATTTAGGATATTTGTGAGTAACATAAAATGACTAATTATTACCTTTTTCTTATGCACAAAATGAATAAAATGGAAGATCTCCATTCGAAAGGAAAAGACAAGACGAAATCAACTATTGTCCCTTTGGTAAGAAACCGCATCCAAACGAGGCAATCCAGATCATAGCGCATGAGCTAGGAAAAGGAAGAGGAGATACCAAATCAGTGCAAGAGAACAGAGAGATAACTAATAAATAATGATATGGCAAATCCCTCAGGATCCTTTGATCCTTAGGCATCACTCCTTAGAGAATATCTGTATCTTTGGTATTTTCACCCAGCTGCTATAAAAAGGGACAACGCTTTTTAAAGAGTGATCACTGTAACTCTGTTTTGATGATTAATATATAAATTATGATGTTGTTTCGTCTTTGATTCTGGAGTAATCACAACAGTCCGTCCCTGGAGGTTAAGGGCCCAACTCTGGTGGATCACTTGCTTCCTGTACCATTATTTTCCAATTCCAAGTCGGGTGTGGTTTGGTTCCTTTTATTTGCTTTGTTCAATAATCTGTTGTTCCTTATTATTTCATGTATTGGCTCTGTTATATTTCATTCATATTTGAATAGTAAGGTTATCCTCTGCAATTAGAATGTTATGCTGCTCATTCTGAATTTGTATTGCATTGTTGTTCCTTTATAGATTAATACCATTGTATAACATTGTTGTTCCTTATAGATTACCGTTACTTTTCGTTTACAGAGTAACATTGTTGCGTATTTATAAATTGGTACTATTGTCTATTTATCTACGATTTACCTCCAAGTGTGATTAATGTTCATTAGATTGTTCTTCCATGGTAACCACAATTGTTGTTTCTTCAAAACCGTGATTATTATTTGTTATGCCAAAACCCAAATTATAACTTTCTTCAGTATAGATGTGTTGTGTGTAATATTCAATTTATTTTGTTGTGCGTTTACATTTGATTCAGGTTGCTATTCAACATCTCATAACTTACTTTAGTTTGTTGTTCCATTTTCAGTTTATTGTTCAAATCATGTCTGAGGTAAATGATGTTGCTTAGTCCCCTTAGATTACAATTTCCGCTTGATTCATTTTCGTAGGTTAAAGACTTGCTATTCAATCTTTTTGAAATAGATTAGTTGTTGTTCCCATTCTTGTAATTGAATTATCATTTCAAATAATTGCTTCAATGTGAATAGAATGATCTGAAATAGTAGTGAACCTTGACTGGCGTTGTCCAGTTCCTAGATTGATGATCTTCTCCTTGATTTCTTTTCAATTGCATCAGTTTACAAAGGGAAGAGTTATTATCACTACATCATTGACTGATGAAGTGTTGTAGTTTCTTAAATGAATGATCTAGTTACAAAGAATTTCAAGATCTTGTCATAACATTTAGAGTTTGTTTTCAGCATTTATTTACTTTTGCAAGAGCACTATACTACTACCATTACTCTTGACAAGTGACCACCTCAAACTGAGTACACTCTTTCAGATAGAAAATCATACCTCGATTGATAATTAAAGTAGGGTAAATAGGGGTGAAAAAGACCCTTTTTACTGCTCGACATTTTGGTGTCGTTGCCAGGGAAGAGTGTAGCCATTTGTTTCTTTTCAGAGTAGTGTAAGTACCTACTAGGAGAGAATTCAGTTTTAAAAATGGAAGGTAAGAACCTGCATACAGAGCATGTAATAGCCCTACTCCCCTGCCCGCTTTCCTACAGATTTGTTGTTGTTTTGGGTAGAAATCAACATTTTATTTGTGTGCATGACTAAGTAGAAAAAGCCTGAAAAGAATCCTAAACCTCTACCGAAGCTTGATAAAGCTAAGGGGTTAGTGACCCTTGGCCGATTAACCTCTATAAACGAAATCCGAAAAAAGCAGAATCTAAGCCTTCAGTAGGACCTAGAAAAGTTACTTCTAGACAACCTACTAGTTCCCTTTAGGCCACAGGATCACCATCTGTAGCCTTTGCTGAGGTGCACAACCAAACTAAGGAGCAATATTTTCAAGAAATTGAGAATTCTAGCCCAAAATCATTGCAAGAGGGGAACATTAGTAACTTTTGCGAAGGGAGAGGAGAAATAGGGGAAACTAAAGAACCAAGATCTCCTCTTGGAATAATTCAGCCATTAAGTAGCCCAGATAAGGGAAGTGCTGTAAAAATCATCTAGAATGAAGTTGAAGAACCTCAAGAGCTAAAATCCCCCCAAACATTAGGAACTCTAATCATCCCATACAAAGGAAGTGTTGTTAAGACCATTCTTGTTAAGGCCATCCCATGCTTTGTCTAACCAACCCAAGAATACCCTCCTAGAAATTCTGGAAGGTTATTGGCACATATTTGACCAAATGGCCTAGAACTAGGCAAACACCCAAACCTCCACACTGCAATATCCCATTGTAGATACTGCAGTCAATGCACCTATGAAGGCAATTCCTCTCCAACATATCCCTACATTTCATGACCTAACATAGGAAGACCCAGATGCATTTTTGTTTGAATTCGATGTGTTGTGCAGAGGATATGACTATACCACTGACCCCCAAAAGCTAAAACTATTTCCCTCTACATTGAAAGGGGCTGATTTACGATGGTTTATGGGGCTCGGTGGAGGTGTTATAAATGACTGGGATCAGATCAAAGGTGCTTTCCTAAAGAAATATCAGGATTATTGTAGATCTAGAGAGTTAAAAGATGAAATATGCCAAATGGTAGCTAGACCTAATGAAACAATAGAAGAATATGTTGAACGTTTTTAGTACAATCTTCAAAGATCCCCTTATGCATCATTACTCTTACCTGAAAATGTATTAAAAAAAAACATTAATACAATGGATTGAAACACTAAATATTATGGGAAAAGGAGACATCTATCAAGAAGATTTTGCTAACATCATTGATTTATGTATCAGGAGCTCACGAGAAAGCACAAGGCTAAAACCAGTAGAACATGACAGTTTTACAAGGGATAACAAAATCTTCGGAGAAGGAGTAACTCGCGCAGAAATTGGAAATTTATTAGAAAATTTCAAAATTGATATATTTGGGACTCTGACAAAACAAGCAAAGGCAGAGCATATTCTAGCAATATTCTGTTCCAGATGTAAGAAACAGAGCCATAAAGAGTGCCCATTATATGTGTTCAATTTTGTGCCATTTGTACAAAATACCACTCTATAGAGAGTCGTCCCTCACTTCCTAGTTTGAAAGTGGTATACAAAGAAGTGGAAGAAGAACCAAAACCGATGTACCTACTTAATCAGCGCCGTCAATGGCAGTCGCGACAATCAGGTATGTTCCCCGATCTAGCTTCTTCTTTCCAACCTCCACAGTATCATGCTCAGTAATAAAATACGATGTGGCAAAATCAACCTCCCTTCTCAAATTGGTTATAAAAACCATTTCCTTCATCATCTCCATGGCCGAATCAAGCAAGCCAATCTAATTTGCCAAATTTTCCCTACGCGTCACTATATTTGCAAAACAATGCATATCTAGCACAATGGTCCCATCCCACTT
Organism: Pinus taeda; assembly: GCA_000404065.3. NCBI lineage: Eukaryota > Viridiplantae > Streptophyta > Pinopsida > Pinales > Pinaceae > Pinus > Pinus taeda. Next base: position 41,650 of record APFE030477036.1, on the reverse strand, counting down.
TGTAGAGTCAAGCCTGGTAGACAAACTGGGAAAGAATGATGAATCAACTAGCAGGAACCATCCTAGTCCCTCAACCTACACTGCCAGCACTATAACAAAATCCCCAGTCCAATTTAAGACTGCAACTCCCAGCCCAACCCAACCCGAACCCAAATAACGGACCAGTCCAATCTGTTCAAATAATTGAAACGCCAGAGCTAGAAACTAATCTAAGGGAGTGCAATGACCTTCAATTAAGGTCTGGCTACATTATAGAGACCGAGGGAGATAAAAATGTTCAAGTTGAAAATCAATTATCCGCAGAACAACCATTACAATAAGAAGATGAGGTGAGAAAATAGACTCATGACCAATCAAAAACATCTTCTCCACCATTCCTAGAATGATTAATTATACCACGTCCTATAGAGCATCCTAACATTGATATTTTGGGGGAACTTAAGAATTTTTACATAAAAATCCCACTCCTCCAAGCTATCCAAGATATCCCAATATATGCAAATACTATCAAAGAGTTATGTATAAAAAAACTGAGGAGAATAATAAATGACTGAACAATCCAAGTAGTTGGCACCTTATCTAACCTATTATCACGAAGAGAAGCACCTATCAAATATGAAGACCCAAGAAATCCGATAGCGACAATGCAAATCAATTGACAAACCTTTTCAAATGCCTTAGTTGATTTGGAGGCTGCAATTAATATCTTAACAACCACAACTTGTCAAAAATTGGGCATTACATCAGTAGAACCAACTTCCACTTTATTAGAACTGGCTGACTGATCAGAGGTTAGGCCGGAAGGCACACTATATGATTTCATGGTATCGATTGATTCTTGGGAATATCCTACTGAATTTCTGATAATAAATCCCAAAAACTGACTTGATGGACATCCGTTAATTTTAGGCAGACCTTGGCTTGCAACCGCTGATGCTTACATTGGCTACCGACATGGCAGTATGACCATAACTAGAGGGAGTAACATCAAGAATCTATCCCTGTACCCTCTAGCCTAGCCAAGTGTAACAATAATAAAACTAACAAACATCTTGTATCATACCTTACCGAAAACATTAGATCCCCACTAACTCTAGAAGATGCCCTCAATTTCAAATATCAAATAGAGGATGATTTTATTAACAACTTTATTAACCAAACTAAAGCCAAATCCCACATACAATGCCACATGATAGAGGCAACATTTGATAATGAATTGGAACAAGATCCTCTCAAAGACACTCATGAGCAAATAATACCTACTACCTCTATTTCAAATAGCAAAATTATAGAGATTGAGCCAGGAAAAAATTTAAACATCAATAATAACCTGTTAAGGTCCCACCCTAAACCCCTTATTTATGCAATAGGATTCAGTCATAGTTATAGTTAAGTAAAAAGTCAATAAAGCCCATATTAATAATTGTAAGTGGTTAACCCGCATTTAATGGCGGTGCCACAGCTAGTTGCAAATGGGCCATGGTATTAGATAGATGGTATTAATAAGAACCATGGTATTGCCCCATGGTATTGCATGTATGAATCCTATATAAAGGATAGAAACTCCCTGCGAGGAGCATCATGTTTATTTTTGTAATGAAGCTTTGCTCTATTGGAGGTTGCCCCCTCGAAGAGGCAAGTGAACATTGCTTTCTGAATAATAAAATACTTGCTGTTATTTCTCCTGTTCTATGTTCCGGGTATATTTCTTCGCATATTTGGTATTCTGGTATTTTCTTGAAGGTTAAGAGCATAACAAATGGTATCAGAGTATATTCCAAGGCCGGTGGGATCTCCAGTTTTTAGCCAAAAAACGTTTTGGCTATAGACTTGTTCCAGCGTCTTTAAACTATGGGATCTGTCATTGAGCGCATAAAACTATGGATTTGGGGAGGCATGCATGTAAGAAATACAAGAGGTGGTCACACTTGTTGGACTCCCTTGTAATCCCTGTGGGTACCCCTTCGAGTAGTAGCGCATTAGACAGAACCATGCACGAACTATCTTCCAAGTACCCTTTGGGTATATCAGAAGCCCCTAGCTCCCTTGAAACCTCTACATAGATAAACCGTCAGCCGTCTTGCTGCTACAGTACACCAATAACAACACTCGGAGAGATTGCTCACCCGTATGATAGGGTAGTCGGGTTGTACAACTAAGGGTATGGTTGATCCTCCTTGGTTAGTGCCCTGAAAAATTGGGTCGAGTACTACTATCAGATCCTTATGTATATTGTGATCTGTAGCACCTGACACTCCTCGAGACAATAGTTCCCTTCTCTATCTCTAGATCATGCATAATCTCTAACAGATCAGATCTCACAAACATGGTTTTGAAACAACAACAACAATCATTCTCGTAGTTCATATTTATTAGAATAGCCATTTAGATCTATTATATCCATCAGACCCACAACAACAATTTTTTCCACCATTCAAATCTATCCGATCAGTCATTCAGATCTCTCAGATCCATCAGATCCACCATCCAGACCTGAGTAGTTGTGTGGGTTCCTATATGTAGGGGTGATTTTCGCAAGACTTTTGGCAGCATTGACATTTTCGGCATTCAGCTACTGAGACCCCCCGGGGTGCTTATTGGTTACTTATCCCATAAGAATCAGGATGACGAGCTAAGCAAGGTGGTACCATTCAATTGTTAGTGCCAAAAAAATATTCTGGCTGTCCCAAATTTCAAGTAAATCGGCCCGGTGCATGGTACAAACTAGAAATCAAGCTATGGCGAATGAAAGGAGGGACTACCTTGAAGCATCCTTGAAAGACATCCAAGACTAGCTAACGCAAATAACTACAATACTCTCTATGGGCAAGGTGGAAGCCTGTGAGGAGGCATATATTGGCAATGAACACAGTGAGGGAGAGTGTAGCCACTCTCTTCACCTCTGGGCACCCACCAACAATCTCGTCTATGACCGCCCAAGCTGGACATGCATAAATTTGATGGCTCTCACTCAGCATCATGGATAGCACAAATGGAGCAATATTTCAATCTAAATTACATCCTAGATAATGCCACTCAACTTAGTGCAGGGATCATGTACTTGGACAATGAAAGATGGCAATGGTGGCAATGGCATCAACGTTGCTATGGAAGGCCCTTGACTTGTGACACATTCAAAAAAGCTCTTATGGATCACTTTGACCATGACTCTGCTTTTTTGGGTCGTCTCACTAAACTCTGATAGACTGGAACAACGGATGAATATATTACAGCCTTTGAAGCCTTAGCTTTCTGCACTTTAGGTCCACAAGATGAGTTCTACACAGAATGTTTTATCAATGGTCTTAAAGAGGACATACAAACCCATGTCCAACTGCACCACCCTCCCTCATGGCTGGAGGCTTGCAGGATAGCTCATGAAGTAGAACATGCGTTAGCAGACCAGTCCAATCGCCCAAATTTCACCGCCAAGGGTCTCCCCCCATAGGCTCACAGCACTACCCAAACACTCAAAGTTCAAAAGGTGTCGCCTGCAGAAAAGGCCGAATAATCTTAATAGGGATGATGGCTGGAAGATTAGCAGTTGTTGGGTCCCAGCCCTGTCTTCCTAGCCTCCCCAGTCCCTTTTTATTAGGTCTTAGGGTTTCTTCCTTCCCTCTCCTTAAGAGTTGTTTTCGGTGGTTGGTCCCCTTTTTCCCGAGATTTTTTCCTAGCATCCCTATAGTATTAGTATGGTTTAGTCCTATTATTATGCGTTGTATGAGTTATTAATAGGTTATTAACCTTATTTCATTTATGTTATTATTGGGTTACATTTAATCATAAATATTATAATTAGAATAATAATATTAATGAAATAGTTAAATTAGATTTTTGTGTGCAAAGTTTCAATTATAGATGTATATATATTTAATTACTACTATACCTTTAGACTTGAGATAATAATTATGATCCTATAACATACTATTAGTTTGTTTACCTAATTTCATATATATTTGATAAATGATTTTTTTTAACCTTTATATGTAATAATATATATACCCAATTACATGGTTTTCTTTAATAATATTATTGGTATAATAAATTATTTAATAAATCTTGATAGAGGATATAATTCATTAATTTAGCTTCAAATGGACCTTAGATTTAAATGATAAATAAATAGTATTATTAAATAAATATATGATGTACCAATATTATTGATTTAGTTTGAGTTAGTTCGTTTTTTGGTACATATATATACATTTATTAATAAACAAGTACATTAACAAATAATACTTTAGTTATAGAATTTTAACCTAATTTAACTAATTTCTAAGGAATATAGTAATTTTAATAAGTCTAGGAATATATTGTAGTATTATTATTGGAATAATAAATTATTTAATTATTTAATAAATATAAATTATTAAATATATTAATTTAATTTCAATTGGACCATTAGGTTTAAATGATAAATTATAATAAAAATATTATTATTATTAAATAAATATATGATATACCAAGGATATTATTTTAATATGAATTAGTTAGGTTTTTGAATATATATATACAAGTACAAGTAACAAATGAATATTTTATTATATAATTTACCAAATTTAACTATTTTCTTAGAATAATAATAATTAAAAATATAGCAAGGATATTATTGGTTTGACTTGGGTCAATAGGTCAAAATTAGCCCAATATAGCCGTTAGAGTCTCTGCACATACTATTTAACTAGCTAAGCTAGATTGGATCTTCAACTTGTCCTGACGATGAACCACACTGGTTGGTTCGAAACGCGTCGACAAATTATTCTTTATGTGATTTCACCGAAAACTCTCTAAACAAAATTAAGATTAAAAACATAAAAAATAAATAAAAATAAAGTAAAAAAACCAAAATATACAAAACATTAAAATTTAAAAAAAAAAAAAAACAAAAAACAAAAACAAAACAAAAAACCAAAAACAAAACAAAAAAAAAAACAAAACAAAACAACTTTAAAGTTTAAAAAAATTTATTCAATTTTTTAAATCATTTAAAATTTAAAAATAATAATAATAATATATATATAGTATATATAATTATATTATTATATATATGTCGATTTAACAAAAAACCATATATTTACTATTAAAAAAAAAAACAATTTTTTAAAATTTTAATATATTATATTTATTGAACCTTAAAAAAAACATTTAAAATTTTAAAATTTACCTTTTAATAAAATAAAAACCCATTTAAAGTATATATATAAATATATTATATATATATATATATATATATATTCTACGATTTAAAAAAAAACATTTTTAAAACATTTTTAAAAAAATCTATATTAAGAATTTTAAAAAAAAAAAAAAAAAAACATTTTAAAATTATATTTTTTTTTAATTCGTTTAACATATTTAAAATATATACCCCGGCTGCGGGTGTTTAATGTGGATATTAATGAGGGGGCGGCCCTCCCACTAGGCAAGTGGCAGCCCAGATCCGCCAGCTGTAGGGGCGATCTTCGGGCCTGCCACCCCCGTCTTGATAAAATGAATGCAGCTCTTAATGCTGCCCTGCAAATTGCCATTAGCTGCTTTATCTTTCGCCTTCGATTCGTCTCTCCAGTGCTCTGCCTGCAGTCGGCCTGCGTTGGAATGTTCAGAGCTTGGAATGTCACTCAACAGCTCTTTAAGAACCAGCCTTCGCAAGGTACGCTGCATCTGCAGGTTGTTCATTGTGTCATATGGTTGTGGATGCTTGGCTTTTGCAATTTGACGCTGATGCTTGAGCCTTGGCAGCAAACTCTAAGGTTTAGACCTCGGCCCTCTGCACAGGAGGCCTTGGTCTCTTCCTTGGGGTGCCCTGTCTCTCTCATCGGCAAGCTTCAGTGTGTTTTAGTGTATGCTCACATTGCGCCCCTTAGCGCTCAGGTTAACTCTCTGGTTCAGCGCTCTGTGGTAAGTCTTGTCCAGCCCCTCTGCGTTCTCTCAGAGTCCTACTCGTCGCCCTTCGTGCTTCTGTTCAATACTACGTCTCTGGGCAAGGTCAATTGGCTCTTTGTGAATTGTGGCGGGTGGCAAACAAGTTCTTTGTGCAGCCTCTTTTGCAGTGACGCTCCAGAATGCCGCGTGAATGGCTCCGCCTCAGCAGTCGTAGGGGTGGGTCTCGGGGAGGAGTTAGAGGAAGAGCTTCCCCTCAACGTTCCTCTCCCTCAATGGACTCCCCCTCTGATGAAGTCAGCTCCCATGGGGCAAGGCGGGGCCGAGGCTGAGGAAGAGGCCAAGGCCGTGTAGCTGCGTGCTCGCACAGCTCTCACCCCTCAACCCGCTTTCGGTTCCCATGTTCCCTGGACAATGCCACATATTTTGTATCGGTGCCGATTGAGAAGTGCGAAAACGTAGCCTCTCCAGAAGTCCCGGCAGAGCCCAGGCCACCTTCTCCTGTTCAATGTCCAAGATTCCAGCCTGCGGAAGCCTCGGGTGCGGTGGCGGGTCCAAGCAAGCCGGCAAAGGATAATGCTCCCTACACAGACACGAGTGCGTCCGATCAATATGGTTGCAGAATTGTTGAGGAGCAACCATCCACCTCCGTGGATGCTTGAGCTCGTCTCCTCGCTGTTTTGGAGGTCGCTTCTGCGATTTCAGGTTGTGTGTTCGGCTGCCACAGTGCGCAGCGTTTGCTGTGGGTTAGTTTTGTTCCTTTCAGGTCTGTTTAGGTCGAATTTAGTCTACATATGCATCTATGTCTGTCGTTATATATATGTATGTCTGTATCTCCTCGCAAAGGCCAGGATAGGGAGTTTTGGAATGTGTCAAACGGTCTGGCTTTCAATGGGTTCTGGTCTGTGTCCACTTCTCAGTCCTTCTATCTTTCAGTGTTACAGTCTTTTAGTCATGGACGGTGTTATGGTCTCTTTTTCCAGTGTTAAAGTCCAGTTGTAACCATCTCAGCTTGGCGAATATAAGCTTTTTTGTAACCCTTTTTGTATAATAATAGAAGTAGCATAAATTACACAAAAAAAAACATATTTAAAATATATACATTTTTTATTTAAAAAAGAAATGAAAAAATCAGTTGCCGCCCCCATGGGGTATAGCCTTGGCCAACGAAGCTATCTGATTTTCCCCTTTTTGTTTTTTAAAAAATAAAAATAAAATTTAAATATAGTAAAACGGGTATCTATTTTAAAAAAAAAAAAAAAAAAAATTAATGTTTTTTTTTTTTTTAATATGTATTTTTTTTAAATATTTTTAAAATATTTAAATGTTTTTCAAAAATATTTGTTTTTTAGTTTAAATGTTTTTTTTAATCAATAATATATTTTTTTTAATTTAAATGTTTTAAATTTTATTTTTTTAATTTGAAAATATGTGTATTTTTTAAAAATTTAATTGTTTTTTGGTTTATGAGAAATTTTCGGCGAAAATCACATGAGAAACCATTTGTCGACGCGTTTCGAACCAACTAGTGTGGTTCATTTTTCAGGACAAATTGAAGAAACAGATCCAGCTTAGCATGTTAAATAGTCTGAGCAGAGACTCCAACGGCTAAATTAACAGCTAATTTTGACTAAAGGACCCACGGCGAATTTCTAATTTAATTAATTTAATATTATT
>APFE030477026.1:0-15420 GCA_000404065.3 Pinus taeda | reverse complement strand
AGCTACGAGGTGAAATGGTTTGATGTAGCCTTGAGAGTTTGTCTATCTCAGCCTAGGTGAATTCCAAGCGCTAACAGCCTCTATGTGTGAAATAGAGAAAGAGCATATAAATGCTTAAGGACTCCACTATAATGTGGATGGTGCAGATGATGGTGAATCCCATTGTGATGAAACACATGTGGATGATGACTACAAAGTGAGATGTGCATTGGTGAATCCAGCCACATTTGATGAATTTGGTGAAGTTGAAATTGTTAATGAGCACATGCATGCTTAGATATCCCACCATAAGGTGGATGAACATTATGTTGATGACATGTGTGGTTTCTTTTTTGAACCAGAGATTGATTGTGGCAATATGGTAAGTGCCATGTTGATGAAGAATTGAAGGTTGAAGTTTCCATTGTAGCAACAACATATGAAGCATTTGGAACTTCTCATGAAGCAGTATGTGATTTAGTAGCAGCTGATGATCAAGAAGAGGATAAAGTGGTTGAATATTTTTTGATGAGAATATCCATTGACATTATAACAGTGGAAGATAACCTCCATGCAATGGAAAAGAAGGTAGATAGGGAAGCTCTCATTGAAGAGAATAACAAAGATGTTTTTAACATTGTTTTTGAATATGAAGGTGTTCAAAATAACATGGGAGCTGACATTGAAAACAAAGTTATTAATAAGTTTGATGCAAATTTGAAGTTCATTGAGGAATGGATTCAAAAGCCAAATGAAAAAATTGATGAGAGTCTTAAAGCAACAGTTGGAATAAAATAATTAAATGAAGTAGTGAACAAGAAAAAAGAACATGATTATGATTTTACATGTAAGCCTAATGATGATCTTGAGTGCATAGACTACGGGAAAAAAGCAACAACGCCTAATGATGAAAGTGAAGAGAAGGTAATGGAAGTTTCTAAAAATGAGGAAGAATGCGTTAAAACCATTTCCAACAATGGAGTCAAGAAGACATTAGTTTTTTCTATCAAGAAATATGGTGAAAGAAAGTCAGGAATATGAAGCACATGAATCAAAGCAATGAAGACAATTTGAAAATGAAGAGTTGTGGCAGCAATCCATGTGTGAAAGAATCTTTGAAGAGGAAGTGAATACAAGCTCAGACAAATACAAGAGAAGTCAAAGAAAAATTGTAACAGCACCAAGTAAAGAAATATGGAGCTTATAGCAAGAAAGCACAACCAAGAATGAAGCAGTTTCAAGGGTATATAATTTGGAAGAAATGAAAAAGAAAATCTAAAATTGTAAAAAGTTTTTTATTGTAAGCCTAGCTAAGACTTGACCAACAAACATATTTGAGTGATGATTGAGTCAATTTTTATTGTAAGCCGAACATGCATAGTTGAGTCATGTTTGAGTTATGTTGAGTCATATAGTCATAATTAAGGGGGAGTGTTGGAAATTGTACCTACTCTCGTGTGCATGTGATGCATGAAGTGAACGGTTGAGTTGAGTTAAGTTAAGTTGAGTCCAATATTAGAAGTTGAGTTCAAACTATCTTTGGGAAAGTCTAATTTAGTGTGATTTTGCATGAGAAGTTAGTTGGAGTTGAGTCAAGGTAGCCAGAAATAACATTATTCCATAATTAGTAAGTTAGGGTTATATATACCTGTGATTGGGTTATTGTGAGATGCGTCAAGGTATGAGGCCAAAAGATCCAAGAGAAACAACTCGACTGATATATGTGAGAATTTTTATGAATACAAGTATTGTTTTGTGTGAGTATTTGTGTTTCCTTTACTCCTCTACCTTTTCAACATTACCAAGTGGTGCAATTGAGAAAAACAAATATATGGAGATCTACAATGACAACAATCAATTAAAATCTCAATTTGAAGGTTGTATCCTTTATAGTTCACAACTCCATTATCAATTCCACTCCACTACCTTCACAAGTATCCACCACTTGTTTGCTTGATCCAACGAATTTGGTCACAACGTTCACTCAACAACAACCAATTCAAACTTTAGCCTGTTCCTTTCCTAATCACTAACTTTCATAACAATATACGCACAATTCCAATCTCACATTAGTTATTTGGTATAGAATATCACACAGTCAAAACATAATTGTGGCATAATTCCAAACTTGAAGGTCAGACTTGGAAAAGTCAACAAGTTGGATTTGATTAAAGGTGTCAACCATATCTACCAACATGACATTTATAAACAAAAACTATAACTATCACCTTTCACCTCTTAACCTCTATATTGAAATTTGGATCTACTGACGTTCCTTCAATCAGATTCTTCTAAAAGTTCTGCTTATGATACAATGGCCATCATCCCAACTTCTCCATTGTGTGGTGCTATGGCACTCTTTCAAAATAAGAACTTCCAACCAGTGATCTGAGCTCTGCCACCACAAATCAACCCTTTGTCCTTCCTTTCCAATGTTTGTAGCTTCTCAATTCAACATAGAAACTTTGGCAAGTGTGATGAGTCTTGCCAATTCAATAATTCAGTGTCCTCCATACATGGATGTGTGTGTTGGCATAAATTTTCTAGCAATACAATGAACCTACTGCAATGCTATCAATCCTTGATTTGGCGCTTTTCATCATCTTATGCATTTAAGAATCCAACTCTCTTACCAAGAACATTTGTGCTTTGATACCAAAAATTATATCGATCAATCGACATTCTCTAACTTGAGGTGGTCTATGCCTCACTTTCTATTTAAAAACAATTGAATAAACACACTTATCTAACACAAATGAATCAATTGCACACACAATCCACACAATTTCCATTAACACAAAATTTATGCACAAACTGTCAGATTTACAATATGGGAATTCCCTACCCTTGAATACTTCCTCTCACACTCTCATGCCTCATAGGCCTTCATACATTTATACAAATGTATATGAATCAAAATGAGTTTCATATCCTAAACTAACTCCTATAATTTCTTTAGATCCCAAAATATTCCTAATATCTCTAACAAATTCTTGCTATGACTCAACCATGTGGAGAATATCCACATGATTTTCTCCAACAAATTTCCCTCATATATTAATGAAGGAATTATCTCCTCATTTTTAAAATAATTTGTAGAATCAAGTCTCTATATTATTAATAAAACTCTCACCTATCTTTTATTTACATAAATTTAAGTTAAACTTAATTGAGATAAATGAAAAGACCTCATCGTCTTTTGTCATATAGAATGCTCCTGAATCATCATCTCACTCTAAAGTATACCTTATTCTTAGACCCATTTTCATTAATTTCTTGGTTACCTTAAACAAGAAAAGAGATATATGGTAAACAAAAGTAATTCTTGGCTAAGTGTATGAAGTGGAAAAATGGGGTGCTATTATTGGGTTGAGAAGATTAGTAAGTTATTAACCATCGTTAAATAGGTGTAACACATTATCGATCATGCTTATCTTGAGAAGATTGCAGTAAGAGGTAGGATACAAAATTTAGTGAGCATTCTTTTTAAACTTGAGGTGGGGATTTTTGAAATGGAGAGGTTCACCAATCCCGCATATGTCTTGTAGAGGAATGTTTTCAACAATTGGAGACTTTGCAAGGCTATGTGCACTTGATTCACTTCTTTATTCTAAAATATGCCTATATGCCAATGTTGTCAATAATTATGCAATTTTTAAGTTGGAGCCTCACATAGGAGTAGGAATTCCCCACCACGATTATCATCCTCTAAATGAGTTTAAATCTAGTTTCATCTATGAGCATGTTCATCAAATGTTGTTTATAAATGATGACAATGAGTGACAACCAAATATGGGTCACCAATCAAATATCCAAAATATCTAGAATTTAAAGATATCTAAAATATCTAGAATTTAAAGATATCTATTAGGATAAATAAATATATGATTGTATGAGTAAAAATGATATGATATTGGATTAGATATGAGGGCCCATTATAAATACTAGTTGGGAGTGCCTTTTCATGTCTTTTATGTGTCTCTTCATTAATTATGAATTATGAATTATGGTTTATATTTATAACATTGCCTTTCCCTTAGAAATGCTTTATCCTCAAAGCATATTGATGAAAAGGCTTGATGTTTTTTATTTTCAATTTTACTATCTTCACTTGATTTTTTTATTGTTGTTGTCATGGTTGATGATTTGAGATGGTACAAAATTCTAAGCACTGGACATAATTCTCAAATTGTAACATGAGTTGAACATCCTAATTTGATCCTCTATGGAAAATTGCACTTATAGACTTCCCAAGATGAATTGTTATCATGAGCCTTTATGATATTGGTATCAATATTATTCGAAATATAGGTTAATTTTTTCTCCATTGAGTGATGTTGATACAATAACTGGTTAAAGTACCTGCTTTTGTGATTAGGAAGTTAATAATGTGTCCTAGTAGTGTTTCTTTGCTTTTCTTTTGGAGTTTTACTTTGTTCATGCACTAATGTTGCATTATCAATTATTGAGTTTTTATTAGTAAGTACACTCAAAATTTCTATTATTTGTGCTCCAACATCTGAACATGTCTTTACTTCAAATAGTTTGACATCTTCTTAAGTTGTGATATTAACTAGATCTATATTTGTTCCTTTCTCCACAACTTGTATTTTTACATATGAACTTTGTGATGCTTCCCTCTTGATAAGTTGTTTCTCTAGTGACTTCTTATCCTTCTTAAGCTTCTTAATTTGCATAAGTAATTTTGCACTGTGGTCCTTGCGGCAAGATATTTCTTCATTTTTGTCTGTGAAAAAATTGTCAACTTGTTTTTACATATTTTGCATTGATTTTTTATTTCCTTAAAGGATTACCTTTGAGATATCTTTAAGGTCTTCCATTGTTATTGAATCTGACTCTGATGCACTGTCCTGTAATGTTACAATTTCATCTTATAAGAAAATGTTAAAAATTTATTTTTCATATTTAATATGAAAGTCCCTAATGCCTCCATCCAGCGTGATCCTAGAAGTATGCCACAATCATCACAAAATAAAGTTTTAACAGTGAATTATGAGACAAAAGTATAGTCTGAAATTCTCAATTGCAAAATTCTCTTATCATACTGATTTTCATTCTTTGAATCTATTGTTTCAATTATATATGACTTAAGAATCACTAATTGGCTAGAAAATCTAGCATTGACATAATTGTTTTTTGAATTGGAGCAATATAGATAATAATATCCTTTCCTACAAGTGTTTTTTTAATTCTAAATAGCGCATTTTTTTTTAAATCTTCCACCTCTATTTTGTGTTCACCCAAAATTTCATATTATTTCAATTGATCTTGATACTTCATGATTTAAGATATTATTCTCTAATATGGATCTTCATTTTCTTATAACCTGATATTCCTTTAAAAATAATAAAGCCTTAAAGTTACTTGACTTTACAAGACTTTTTAATGTAGTAACCTCTTTACAAGTTGCATTTATGATATTTAATTGTTTTTTATGTACAACGTTGGGCTTTAATTCCTTCTCTTATTACAAAAGCTCAGTTATTAAGGATAACAATGTTTGACCCTTGGCTTATGCTTTGTTTCCTTCTACAACAATTGAAATTTTTTACTCATCTAAATAATAAACTATGACATAATTCTCTTTGTGAATCTCTTCACAACACTTTAATTTTGAATAAAACTACTTACCTTATTCCTCCACCCTATTATTATTTATTATAATATATTATTATTTATTATTATATATAATTTTATAATTATATATATATATATAACCCAAAAATCTATTTATGTATATTATAAAACCAGACCAAACACTACATTATCTCTCCACCTTATGTATTATGGTTTTATAATATATATACCAATATGTTTATATATAACCAAAAAAAATCTAGTGACATTGGAATATGAGGCCATGTACATGCATAATCAACCTAGGATTTTGCTGCGAGGAAAGGAAAATTAGGGGATTTGGGTATAGGTAAAAAAAAGCCTATGCATGTTGATAGGCTTGTTTTTGGAGAATGTTCACCTGTTGTTGTTCACATGGAACATGTACATGAAGACCGTGGTCATAAAATTAAGGCAGTAAAGGCTTCAGATGTAGTGAAGGAATTGGTTTTCGGCAAGGATGTTTTTTGGGATAGGGTATTGGGCCTCTATAAGAGGGCACTAGTAGAATGATGGGAATTTTCTTCTAGAGATGAGCGAATGATGAAGGATTGGGTCAATTCCTAATGGGAACCAATTATTCATTACAATATAAAGATCAGTATGTTAATTAATAATTGGTTTTGTTTTCATTTTCTTCATTCGAAGGATGTTGGTAAAATTATGCACATTCCATGGGTTCGTGGGCAAAACTTCTTGAGTCTGCAACACTGGTACATGGGTTTTAACCCTCTTATTGATATTCCATAGAGAAAATTGATATGGCTAAAGCTTCTAGAGCTTCCACTAGAGTTGCGTACTCAAAATGCCTTGGTACAGATTGGTAATTTGATTGGAAATTTTATTTTTCTTGATGATCATAGCTTATGTGGGTTGGACAAGCATATTTCTTAGTTATTTGTGGAAATAGATTTCTCGGATGGACTACCTATAGAATTGGACTTAATTTTGGGAGATGTTTCCTTTCATCAACAGGTTCATTACTAGGGAATTCATTTCTGGTGCTTGTGGTATCACCACATGGGCCACTTGATTGCTAAATGTCCTTGATGTTATGGGGATCCTTCATATAAGCACAGGGAAAAGTTTAGTTTGTGGAAGCACATATCTCCCCCTTCAAAAATCTAGTGATTGGGTTTAGTACAATGGGTATTTCTTCTATTTTCAAATCCCTTCCACATATGGGATCATGTCCTTTTTCTCTTGATTCTCTGGTCTTAGAGATTATGATATTCCACACTAGACCAAGTATCTCGTATTTAATCTAATTTCAACACGTATTTTCAACTTATCTCCCTACAGTTTTACTCAAATTTCGAGCGGGAGCACCCATTGGACGCATAATTTAATTCCTTATCCAAGGATTACCCATGTTACATACTTTCAGTGGACCCTGCTACTCAAAAAATGAGAAATACATGAAGAATCATGATTGCAATAATTCTTTTCACATAAGCATAGGGAAAATTTTAATTTGTGGAAGCACGTAGCTCTCCCTTCAAAAATATGGTGATTAGGTTTAGTACTATGGGTATTTCTTCTATTTTCAAATCCCTTCCACATATGGGGTCATGTCCTTTTTCTCTTGATTCTCCGGTCTTGGAGATTATAATATTCCACACTAGACTAAGTATCTTGTATTTAATCTAATTTCAACACATATTTTCAACTTATCTCCCTACGGTTTTACTCAAATTTCGAACGGGAGTACTCATTGGATACATAATTTAATTCCTCGTCCAAGGATTACCCATGTTCCATACTTTCAATGGACCCTGCTACTCAAAAATGAGAATTACATGAGAAATCGTGATTGCAATAATTCTTTTCATGTGTTTCTTATTTTTCATGTATTAGGGTCCATTGAAAGTATGCAACATGGGTACTCCTTATATGAGGAATTAAATTTCACATCCAATGAGTGCTCCCCCTCAAAATTTGAGTAAAACTATAGGGAGATAAGTTGAAAATTCGAGTTAAAAAAAGTAGCTTTTTTTTTTTATTCTTTTTACTTTTTTACTCAAAAAATGGTGAATCATCCCCCATTGTTGACATCATCATCTTAAATCATACTGGTTCTTATAAAGTTGATTTTGGTTGTACATTTTTGTTTTGAGGCCCATTTTAGACCTCAAAATTTCTCTAATGTGACAATTGAGATGTACATGCTAGCCCTTCTTTCGACAACAAGTCCCTTAAGATTCATTTTGGCTCATTTTCTAGATTTCTTTCATCTATGAATTCAATTGGTAGTGACCTTGAAATTCTTAAGCACAATCTGAATCTAGATATTGAACCTCTAACCATCCACTTAACTATGGTCTCTCCGATTTTCTTCCCCATTAGCCCAAATTCTAAAAGGAATGTTAGGATTAGGAAGAAGGGTAGGTTGAAGATGGTTCCTTCATGGGACCCCAATTCACCTAGTTAACCATTGAAATTCATAGACTGTTTATATCTTCATCGACCTCCCCTTGTAGATTTTGATATGTTTGGCAGCTTTGTGGGATCCTCACATTGTTGACTTCCTAGAGTTTAAATATTTTGTAGGCATATTACTTACGGGATTCTCTAGGGGATCAAAGGTCAAATTTTACATTATAAATATATATGCTCCTTATGATTCCAGAAAGGATTTCTAAAATAGGCTAGATGAATGTGGGACGTTAAAAATTTTGTCCCTTATTGTGGTTGGGGATTTGAAGTTAACTATCTTTGTAGATGAGATATGGGGGTCACATAGTAAATTGGACACATTAGGTGGTTTTTTTAAGGAGATTATTGGACAAAAACATTTAGTGGATTTTCCCCTGATACCTTTTATTCCTACTTGGAGGAATGGACGTACTGGTTCAGAGAGGATTACAAAGTGATTGGATAGGTTCATTGCGCATGAAAACTTGGTGCAACAATTTGGTTTAATGTGCTCATGGGTCACCCCATCAAGGTTCTTTGATCAATCTCTAATCTTTTTACAATGGAGGGGTGGGTATGTTTGGAAGGGTCTCCCTTTTAAATTTAACCACTCATGGTTAAAAGAAAGTGGCTTTGAGAAGTAGGTACGAGATACTTGGTCCAGTGTGGAATATCATAATGATACTTCTAGGATAGATGTTGTATGCATAAAACTAAATGAATTAAATAAGGTGGTTCGAAGATGGGAAAGAGAAAAAAAGAGCAAGAATAAAAAATAACTTGTAGAGATAGATTTAGCACTTGAGTTGATTTCTAACCCAATTGATCTAGGTTTCTTCTCAATAGCTCAGAATCAAAAGTCCATGGACCTAGAGGCATGAAATATATATATATTATATATAATATTATAATATATATTATATAATATTATATTATTTATAATATATAATATATATAATATATTAATAATTATATAATATATATTATATTATATTTATATATATATATTAAAACATCAAGAAGAGGAATGGTGGCTCAATATCTATGCCATTTAGATTGCAGGGGGTGAGAACAATACACAAAATTTCCATAATTTTTCCACTCAGAGGATGAGAGACAATACTATCTAGGACCCACAAGATGAATTGGGAAGGAAAATTTACCAGTTAAAGGATCTTCATAAGGAGGTTGTTAGATATTTCAAGAATATATATAAATCCAAGGAAGGGGTGGACATTGATTCCTAACTGGAGGTCATTTAGTCATATCCACAAATGTTTACTTTTTAATTTGGAAGCTTAGGGACAAATTCCATCTTTTGAACAACCTTCCTCATTAAGAAATACCACTTCTATCCCTTGGAAGAATTAAATTTGGTTGAAGAAAAATATATTTTTAATATGGAAGCCTACATGTGCATAGAAGGATAGGTCAACCCTAAAGAGAAATTAGATACCCTTCGATGGCTATAAATACAAGTCAAGTGACCCTCATAATTTGGATATTATCATCAAGCATCTTATTCTTCTCTCTTCTTTAGTTTGAAACGCACACGTCTGAAGTTGGTTCAAAATATTGGTTCGTACAACTCTAAAATTGTAGGGTCTGAAGCTCGCATGTACAGATTAGGGTTTTGGTCTGTAGCTGAAGGGTTGGTACAAGAAAATTTTGGCTATAGCCACACGCATATAACCCTCTGCATGTGACCGAAATGATTTAGCCACACACATGATCTCTTGCTCAGTGCTTCTAGGACCTAAGGTTTTTGGTGGCAGTTGATCACAAATATGAACAATTGACTGCAAGCTTGGAACATAACTCTAATCAGTATTGTTGTTAGGATCATCTCTCTAATATGTTTTAGTTGGTTTGTTGGATTTTTTTTCATTGAATAATTCGATCATTTTACTCTCTCTCTTTGCTAAACATTTTATGACAATATAATAAGAAGAAGAATTTAAAAGGGTTTTCCCCATTGTGGGGTTTCTCCCTAGTCTTTAACCAAACCTGGTGTATCTTATTTGTCACTTATTGTTGATTACATTCACTATTCTATCTACAATTGCTATTGATCATTGGAGGATTAAATTGTTTTAAAAGTTTGCTAATTAAAGATAAGAATTGAGCTAAAGTGATTGTAACAACATAGAACAGTGGTAAAATTAACATGGTATTAGAGCTAAGCTGAAGATAAGCCCAAAGAGACGAGAATCAAGATAAATCATTCTTGGAAGAAGTTGAAGAATCCTATTAGGGTTTGGTCAAGATGTCTACCTCCTACATCAAGGATAATGAAAGAATTGGTGATTCATCTAACTTTACTGCTTGGAAAATCAGGTTGGAAGTCATATTGGAAGACAAAAATGTTTTGGAATATGTACAAGGAAAGGTACCCGAGCCTCCAATGAATGCTTCTGCTGCTATCAATTCTAGGTACAAGAAATGTGATCTCAAAGCTAAGAATATTATTATTGATAGTTTACAAGATCATTTACTAGTTTATATTGGTAATTTGAAGGCATCTAGGGATATGTATGACAAGATGGTCGGGATGTATGAAGTCAGCAACTTGAATCAAAATATCTCTTTGAAGGATCAACTCAAATAGATAAATGTAACACCCTCCTCCCACATCTACCTAAGTAACTGACCAATTAGGGTAAGCATGTGACGAGAAGTTACTATGATATGATTCGACCTCCTAATTCATGTTAAGGAAGTGGAACTAACAGAAACAAACTAGACCTTTAACATCAACAATAGGAACCTTAGGAACCATCCCAACCTTTCTGCTAACTATCCCTTGGGATCCACAAAGTATTTAAGTTATTAAACCTCTGAATTCTTCCATGTTATGGGCTTTTCAGCATCCAAAGAGCTCTAGATGCTCCCACAAGTCTGCATGCCTACATCCAGGGACTATTTCTAGCAGACCTGTGCTAGAGTCCAAGGAATTTAAGGCACTTTTCAAGCCTAGAATTCCGACCACTGTCTAGAACTTGTTGTAACTTCCAAAATCCATTAAACACGTGATGCCAAGACTAATAAACCAAAAACCAACTCCAAGACTAGGCCTGACCATCCCCAACCGAGACTGACATTCTTTCAAACACTTGTCATGAATGAAATCTACAGGCTTAAATAACATATCTAAGCATAGGGGTCTCATACTTATCTGGGATTCGCTATGAGGCATTGTTTCCTTATCACTTTAGCTGCAGTTTCATCCATTAGGCCATAGATACATTTTCATTAATATACAAGTAAAAAACATGATGGGAGCCATACATAGCCACTGTCATAATACATATTCATAACCAGAATAATAACACAAAAAATACCAAGGATACAATAGATATAATATCCACATATAAACCGGTATAATACTCATGAGATAACAAGGAGAAATAACCTCATAGTAATGATGCAAAAGCCAACCTAATATGGAACTACCACATTCAACCCGACCATAGATTGGTTGAGCCAAATATTTCTTCATTCATTCGCCCTCGTGCTATATTCCAAGCATGAATGTGGGATCTCATAAAACACATCAATAAAAAATCATCCAAGGCTTCCAGAGGCCATCCACCTCAACCCATCAAATAGTGATTCCACCTCAAGGTCAGACATCACAAAAACATCACTGGATTGGTCTCTAACCAAGCCTTCCAGGGTTCTAGAGTGCTTGTTCCAACTCGACTTCCAAGACTAGTATCTCAACCCATAGCTGTCATTGGGCTTCCAAAGCATTTGTCCAACCAAGGCTTCCAGGACTAGTAACTCAACCCACAGCGTTCGTCGGGCTTCCAGAGCATTTGTCCAACCAAGGGTTCTAGGACTAGTAACTCAACCCAAGTTGTTACAGGGATTCCAGAGCGTTTGTCCAACCAAGGTTTCCATGAATAGTAACTCAACCCAAGTTGTTACCGAGATTCTAGAGCATTTATCCAACCAAGGCTCTAGGAACTAATAACTCAACCCAAGCTAAAGGAAACACGAGAACCAACTAGAAAAAACAAATAAATAAACCCGCAACACCATGGCTATCCAAGAAATGGAAAGGCTAGGAAAATCCATTGTCAATCCATGCAATCATTCATGCCAATGATAGATCCTAACCAATAAATCACATGCATGTGCCATGCATGCCAAAAATAGTTATGAAAACATACATGTAATTTAGTGCCTGCAAGAAAAACTCATTGCAGCTGCTAATCCCGATGCCCTCTTGTGCTTTGTTTCTCTTCCCTTGCTTTCTTGCTTCAAAAATCCAAGCATGCCACAATCTCCAAGAGTGCTCCAAGAAAAATCTTAGTATCCAAGAGTATAAGAGAGAGAAGAGAGAGAAAGAGCTCCAGAACTAAACTGACCAAGCCTACCAATTGATCCTCATAAGCCCTTTTATTAATGAGGCCTCTATTTTCTTCATTTTCCATTATTTTCTTTCATTTTCCTCCTCACATGCGACATGTGACCTTTCACCTCTCTTTTCTCCTAATTTCCATTATTTTCGTAAATAAAATGCCAATTAATGCCTCTTGCCTTTCCAAAGCCTTTTCCATTGCCTTTGCCATTTTCCTTTAGCCATAATAAACCAAATGAACACCCACTAGGATGTTTCTCCCACCATTCAACTTGGAATACGTGTCCCATGACTGTGGTCTTATATATATTTTTACATGGATTTTTAACTAGGGTTGTTACATAAAGATGAACATGAGAGAATTTGTGCAATCCTATATCATGAGGGTATCTCATTTAAGGAATCAGTTTCAAGCTACAAGTGAGTAGGTAGATAGGGAGTTGGTATTGGTCACTCTTTGAGGTGTTCCTCATGTTTGGGAAACCTTCATTACTACTCTTAGCAACAATAATGCATTCTCGTCATTTGATAAGATCCTTGGAAAGTGCACTCAAGAAGAGATCAGGATGATGGACAGAGGGAAAATTCAAAAGTGTGAAGAAGGATAGCCCTTCAGATTTGTTACTCAAGATAAGAAAAATAAAGTAATAGGCAGACCATCCAATCAAAGAAAGTAGTTTCTTGAATCTGAAGATTCCAAGAGATGGTTGAGAAATGATAGAAATCAAATTGAATGCTACAATTGTCACAAGTATGATCACTATGCCTGAGATTGTCCAAGAAAGAGGGATGCTCCAAGATCCAACAAAGGCTACAAAAATAACAGGTGAAATGATAGAAGAAGGAATGAATAGAAGAAGACAAGATGATAGAAGAAGAAGAGATACATCTGATGATCGAGAAGGAATCTCTTGTCCTCAAAAGAGAACAAGAAACTCCAAGTATGAAAATAATGCAGTTGATAGTCAATCTAAATATATTCTTATTTATGCTCTTTATAGTTCTTGTCCTCCAAATTCTCATGATAGTTGATTAGTAGACAGTGGAGCCTATAAAAACTTTTATGGGTACAAGGAAGTCCTCTCCAATTTGGATGAGAGGGAGACAGGTTTTAAGATCATTCTTGGGGATAATTTTACATATCAAGTGAAATATTTTGGTTTAGTTAAGTTTGATTTGTACTCCAATGAATCCATTCTTATTCATGAAGTGATGTATGTTATGGAACTAAAGAAGAACCTGGTATCCATTTTTGCCTTAGAAGACAAAGGGATGAGAGTAGCTTTCATAAAAGGTAAAGTCCTCACATGGCCTGGTGAATCCCGTATGAGGGATGCATTCAAATTGGGATTTAGAGTTGAAGGACTCTATAGAGTTAATGGGAGACCTCTACTAGAAATGGTCCATGACACCAATCACCAAAGTGAGTTATGGAACTGCAGGTTAGCACATCTACATTATGATTCCCTATGAAGTTGAATAATTTAATCTCTTATGTTCAAGCAAGTCATGATGGAGTATGTATGGGATGTGCTAGTGGAAAGAAGACAAGGGGACCATTCCCCTCTAGTAGTAATAAGACAAATGATATTCTTCAACTCATTCATTCTGACCTTTGTCGACCTATGTCAGTGCATTCTCTCAGTGGCCATCTCTATTATATCATATTCATTGATGACTTCTCCAGGAAGACATGGATATACTATTTGAAGCACAAGGATGAGGTCTTTGATATGTTTAAGGACTTCAAGGAACTAATAGAGAATCATACAAGGAAGAAAATTAATACCTTCACGTCTAACAATGGTGGTGAGTACATTTGAAATGAGTTCATTAACTTCTGTAAGAAGGAAACTATTGTACCCTATAATCTCGAATAAATGGAGTGGTGGAAAGAAAGAAAAAATCTATTGTGGAGGCTTTCGGGGCTATGCTACATGATCAAAATTTATCGAAGTCCCTTTGGGGAGAAGCAATAAATACAGGAGTCTATTTACAAAACAGGGTTCCTCATCAAGCCTTGGACAACAAGACTCTCGAAGAAATGTTCATAGGTACGAAGCCCAATATTGATCAAGATATTTGGCTGCCCGATATATTTCATGTGCCAAAGGATAAGAGAAACAAGATGGAATCCACTGGAAAGAAATGTATGTATATTGGGTATTGTGAGAATTCTAAAGCATTTAGAATATATATTTTTGGAAAACGGAGGATTGAGTTTAGCAGGGATGTGACCTTCTATGAATATGTTTCCATTAGGAAAGTTCGAGACCTTCCTCCACCTCTTCCAAAGAAATATGATGACATGGACATATTAGAAGGACCTTCTATGCTAGAATATGAGAAGGACATTGTTGATTATCCTATAGGGCGTATGGACCCTTTGGACTCTCCTCCAAATGATCCTCTTTCCAGGAAGAGACTAGTATGGCTTCATGATTCTTTATAGGATGCTAAGAGATATGTTTGTCCTAAGAGAACCTTTAGAGAAAGAAAAAATCCATGCAGGTACTAAGGGTATGTCATAGCTATGAGCACTATGATCCAGGTTGAGCTTTCTACCTTTGAAGAAGAATGAAAGAACATGTTTGGAAGGATGTTAGAGCCGAAGAGTATGAATCCATTATGAAGAATGATGTATGGGATATTGTTTTGATACCTAAAGGAAATTCCATCGTCACCTCGTAATGGTTGTACAAGATCAAACATGGAGCTATTGGAAGCATTGAAAAGTATAAGGCTAGTAAACTGATAAGGAGGGTTGATTTAAAGTTTTCGGGGTTTTTGGCGGCAATTGGAGGGAGTGCAATTCAGGGTGCGGGGATTGAGCTCAGTTTTTGTAGGTGGTTCTTTAGGGCAAGGTAGGAGTTTGTGCTGATGCCTTTAGCTGAGATGGGTGATCAAGGAGGAAAGAAGAGAAGCTAAAGAGGGCAAACAATGAATTTGAATCCTCTTTAGACAGTGGAAAACATAAATATTAAACAAAATTGAAAGTTGAGCATGGCATGCATGAATTCAAA
>APFE030477008.1:24265-48337 GCA_000404065.3 Pinus taeda | reverse complement strand
ATTCTTCCATGCAACATTGTATCTTCTACCACTAGAAGCAAATTAATTTCCAATAATTCTAGAAAATACATAGAGAAATCCATAGTAAATTGTCTCGACTTGGAATTTTATCCTTCTAAAAACTACAGAGAGTGGATTTTAATTCCTCTAGAGACCTTTTCAATCAATGACATTATATCCTCTTTGAGGATGAACGTAGTGAAGTACTGTGTCTGTCTGATAACCTTTGCAATTGAAATCCTCTTCTCACGTTAAAAAGATTGTGAAAATGTTCCACCCCTATAGTAGCCAATTCTTCAAATTCGATTAAATCCCCCCATATAACTTCAAAATCTTACATAGTATTAATATCTCTCCATCCCTTTGCAAGTTGATAAAAATAATTAGAGTTCTCATCACAGTTTTCCAACTAAGGAATCCTAGCTTTTAGCCTCCAAGTAGCCATTTTGTCTGATACATTACTGCTTTTTTTCCAAATTCAAAATTTCTAATTTAGTTTGTTTGAACAAAAATCCCACTCCATGTGATTCATAGATTCTAGCTAGAGATTCTTTCACATCTACCAAATTATGCTCATATTTTTTGTTTTTGCATAATCTCAACTATTAATTTTCCTTTTAATTATTTTAAAATTATCTTAACACTATAAAGTAGCTAATCTAACTCCACCACCATCTTGTCATATGGTCTCTAAAGTCTCTTAACCAAATCGATAAACTCCTCCTCCTTTATTGTTAGCACTATTCCTTATAGGAACCAACTTCAAAGTACCTAGAAAATGAAATAATTCATTTGTAGAACCAACCCATTATGGAAATCTCATAGAGTCTTATGGCATTCCCTCCAATATTAAAAAATGATCTAAACTTTTTTCCACTCTATCCTCACTCACGCACATATTTTTTTAGTGTTAGTTTTAGCTTAATAATCATATTGAAGTGTTTAATCCCACTCATAATGATCAACAAAAAGCGTACATAGAGGCCAATATTTCTTGGAGAGCCAAAATTCTTATTTCTCAATTAAGGACTAATTCTCATCAACTCCATTGTGCAACAGGGCACTAGAAAACGGCAAAAGAAGTGTGGCAGGAAGGAGTATGTACTTTTTTTCTTCCGGAAAAGTGGAAACATAAAAACATTTCATATTAGAATGTGAGGTCTTCAAAGACAACATGGAAAATTATGCAGATATTCTAGCAGCTAGCTCTTGGGATAATCTATTCAACAAGGGGTTTGTCGAGATGTTGAGGGTGTGTATTGTCAGACTTCACACGAAAATAGCAGAATACAACAATCAATGAAGAAGCAATCTATCTCATAAGCTATCTTTAACCTCTTAAACATTAAAATAATTTATTTCTTTATTTCACTATAAATCAACACACCATCAACTAATTTATAAATAAAATTGTTTAATATATTTGCTAAACAATTTGATTTGACTATAAAACCTAAAAAATTCAATTCTCTTCCCAAAATAAAAGATTAAAACGCCACAAACATATTCACACAAACAATATCCGAAAAAACCACTCTATTAAGTATTCATTAACATAATATCTTTAATAATCTCTTTAAAAAAATAACACCAATATCTTGAGTCAACAAATCCAACATTAACATAGTTCGTAATCATACATTTCATTGCAGGACCTCCTTTGGTTAATTCAAAGATGGTTGTGAAAATAGAACCATAATCGAAAAGAGATCCATAAATTCAATGATTGCTTATTTAAAATTCGTTCCAAAATTAAGGCAAAGGAAGAATTAATGTGAACAATTTTAAGGCAAAGGAAGGTGCGTAAAGTGATAGTTGCGAAATTTTGTATTAAGGCAAAGGAAGGCGTGTATAGTGATAGTTCCGAAATTTTTGTTTAAGCAGATTATGTGATTCTATATTAATAAACAACCACTTAAAAAAATAAAAGATAAAAAATTAATAGAGAACAACCATAAAATAATTAGATAAACATTATATATTAGTTTTGAAGAATGTTATTTTTATTAATTAATTCGATCTATATTTTTTTAATGTGTGGTTTCTAGATACTAAATATTTTCTACATGAATTATCTTAACAGATTCACTCTAAAAGATCATTTCCAATCCGTTTATTAATAAAAGCTAACTCTAAAATACAGAAAAATTAACTCTATAACTTTCTATTACCATAATACTTTAAAAACTAAAACTCAATCAATTGAAATAAGCCTTAAAGTTTTCATTAATAAAATATTACAAATTCAAACTTTATAATTTCTCATATAAAGCATAGACCAACGGAAAACAACAAAAACAATCTACACCTTTCGAAAAACATGACATACACTCTAGGTTTTAAAAACAAATTAGCCAAATTTACGTTTTGTTAGGGATTTTGATTTCTCCAACTTTATTTATAGTATTTCAAATTATAATTTAAATAAATTAATTATATCAAATTGATTGGCAAGAGCTAATCAGGTTGCTGTTGAATTTGTAATTTCAACCGCGCACGGTCCAGCATTTAATACATATCAAAACCATCTAGCAAAACCACAAACCAGCTTGAGGCATATCGCACCATTTTTGGTTGAAGGTAGTTTCAGTACACAAGAGCTCCGATACAACTTGGAGCTGATGGGTGGATGAGCCGTGACATCAGCCTCTAAAATGTCGACTAAAAAGTGGTTTTCGATATTCTCCTCAGCCGTCTGATGTGCTCCAGCATTCTCCACCATTGATTTTTCAAAGCTGCATAGTGGAGTAAAGTTCGGTGAAAAAGACCTTCCGATATTCACCTCAGCCGTTTGATTCCAGGAGTGCAAATCAACGGTTGACGGGCAACTAAACTTGCATACGGCCAACATTAAAGGATTAGCGTGGAGTAAAATTAAGTTTTATTTTGACCATACCATTTATTAAATATTTTTCATATGTGTAGGTGTATTTTTAATTTTCCATAGTTAAGGAAGTATGGGCGTGGATTAAATAATGGCATGGGCAATGTCATATGTTTTTAATTTTATTGTTTTTTTTAATTTTCACGGTCGTAAGTTTGATTTTGACCGAACAAGTAAAAAACACATAATTGTTGGTCATTTTGGTAAGGGTAAGATATGTAGAAAAAACGCACAGCAATGCAGGAGCAAAGGCGAATATGTGAATGAAGAAAACCAGGGGGAGGTTTGTATCAAAACCATGAATTGTTTCACACAACACTGAAAATGTAAAACAGTAAATCCTTGTAATTTTTGTTTTCACACAGCAGTGAATGTAAATGAAATATTTACACACAGTGGTGTAAAATTTCAAAGGAGACAGAGTAATTTTGTTAAAATATTTTGGTGAATCCCTCTGAGTGAAAGAGGATGAATATATATTAGTAATTTTGTTTTAATGAATAGAAATCCTTTTATGGTGGTGGAATACTCTGTTTTGTGTAATTTTTTTTTAAAGCTTCCTTGTGCACAAAAGATCCTGGAGTAAAGGAAACAGAGCATTGCCTCTGTGTGGTTAAATTGTGTGGTTTTGGGATTTTCCCCATAAAAATCACCAACTCTGGTATCAGAGTAGGATTAGGCTTTTTGAAGGTGACAAAGAAGCTGAAGGGAGGAGTCTTTTGTTGCAGCAGTGAGTTGTTTTAAAAATACACAGTCAAGGATTTAGAAACATAGTTAAAGAGTGCTAGGATGGCCAGCACAAGCATTGGTATGGGTATGTTTAACACCCAGCTCCCACAGTTTAATGGGAAGAACTATGACTATTGGGCAATAACTATGAAAGCCTTGTTTGCCTATCAAGACTTATGGGAATTAGTTCAAGATGGTTATGAAGAACCAGCAGATGAAAATGAGTTCAATAGATTAACTCAGGGAGAGAAAGATATGTTAAATACCAATAGGAAGAAGGACTCAAAAGCCCTTGTATTTTTGTATCAAGCAGTGGACCAGAGTGTGTTTCCAAGGATAGCAGCAGCTAAGACATCCAAAGAAGCATGGCAAACCCTCAAGACAGCCTATCAAGGCATGGAGAAAGTGAAGACAACAAAACTACAGTTGTTGAGGAGAGACTTTGAGAATCTGTGCATGAAGGATTCAGACAACATTGACTCATTCTTCACACATGTAATTGGTCTGGTCACACAGATGAGGACTCATGGAGGAACCATTGAAGAAAGGAGGATTGTGGAGAAAATATTGAGGGTCTTACCCTCAAAGTTTGATGCTATTGTCACCACCATTGAAGAGACAAATGATCTCTCAAACTTTTCAGTTGACGAGCTACATGCATCACTAGTAACACATGAGTAGAGATTGAGTAGGAATGAAAATTCATCTCTAAAACAAGCCTTTAAGACCCAGATGTCCTTTGGAAGAGGAACAGGTCAAGGCATAGGAAACAAGAGAGGAAGAGGCAGAAGCCAGAATAGAGGTGGAAGGAACAGTCCAGCAAATGCTCAAGGAAGAGGCAACAATCCAAATCAAAACTAAGGCCAAGGCAGCAACCAACAAAGTGGACAACATCATGCTCAAGGACAAAGGTATGAAAAATCCAATGTCCAATGCTATTATTGTAAAAACTTTGGGCATTATGCCAGTGAATGTAGGAAGAAGCAGCATGATATGAGTAATAGACAAAATGCAAATGTCACTAGAGAGAACATGAGGCAAACTAATGTGTTGTTAGCTTGTAACATGACTGAAACAAACAGTGAAGACATATGGTTTTTAGACTCAGGTTGCAGCAACCATATGACAGGAAATATAGCTCTCTTTTCTGCCCTAGATAAAAATATGAAATCAGAAGTCACACTAGGAACTGATAGCAAAGTTTCTGTTATGGGAAAAGGTGAGGTAAAAATATTTACAAAGCAAGGAGAAAGGAAAACCATAGCAGATGTCTATTATGTCCCCGGAATGAGATGTAACCTCTTGAGTATTGGACAGCTTGTTCAAAAGGGTTACAATGTTTACTTTGTGAATGATGTGTGTACCATCATGGATATAGCACCCAACAAATGATGCATTGCTGAAGTGAAGATGACAAGGAACAGGATGTTCCCTCTCAGGATGAGGGCAGATTTGAAAAACAAAAATGAAATTGTAGCAGTTACCCAAGAGGCCTTCCAAAGCGTGCCAAAGGATGAAAATTGGTTGTGGCATTTGAGATTTGGACATCTCAATTTTGGAGGTCTAAACTTGTTAAGCAAAAAATGAATGGTGAAAGGATTACCATTGATAGAGAAACCGGACAGCCTATGTGAAGGTTGCATTTTGGGGAAACAACATAGAGAAAGCTTTCCATCAGGTAAAAGCATAAGGGAAAAGGCACCCTTAGAGATCATCCACTCAGATTTATGTGGACCGATGCAAACTCCATCATTAGGAGGCAGCCAATATTTCCTAACATTCATTGATGATTTTACAATAAAGACTTGGGTATATTTTCTTAAAAACAAAAGTGAAGTGTTTGAAAAATTCCAAAATTTCAAAGCACTTGTGGAAAACCAAAGCGGGCTGCACATTAAAGTTCTGAGAACTGATAGAGTAGGTGAGTATATCTCCAAGGAGTTTCTAAGATTTTGTAGAGAAAATGGAATTCATAAACAATTGACAGCAAGGTACACCCCACAACAAAATGGAGTTGCTGAAAGGAAGAACAGGACCATCATGGATATGGCGAGGAGCATGTTGAAGGCAAAGCATTTTCCAGATGATTATTGGGCTAAAGCTGTAAATTGTGCAGCGTATATTTTGAATAGGCGTCCTACAAAAGCAGTGATGAATAGAGTGCCAGAAGAAGCATGGAGTGGGAGAAAGCAAGGAGTCACCCACATGAGATTTTTTGGATGTGTGGCCTATGCACACATTCCAGATCAGCTAAGGAGGAAGTTGGACAGCAAAGGGGAGAAATGTCTTTTCATTGGATACAGTGAAGAATCCAAGGCCTACAGGCTGTATATTCCATCTACCAAGAAGTTTTTCATCAGCAGAGATGTTCAATTCATTGAAGAGGAAGCTTGGGATGGAAGCATAGAGAAAAAAGTGAATGTTAAAAACTGTTTGTCTCATGATGAAGATGATGAGGAGGTGGCTGAAATGCATCCCCAAACAACAGCGCCAACACAAGGACAGCAAAGGACACCATTCAGGATAAATGAGAGTGCTTCTCCAAGCACACCACAAGGAGGAAATTCAAGTGCATCTTCAAGCACTTGCACACCAAATGAAAGAGGTAAGAAGTTTAGAAATCTAAGTGATATTTATGATGAAGGAATGAATTCCTTATTTGCCTTGTTTTGTCATGTTGATGATCCTATTCATTTCAAGGATGCAATTAAAGATAAGAAATGGATAGAAGCTATGGATGAGGAGATGAATGCCATAGAAAGAAACAAAACATGGGATTTGGTCGAGCTACCAAAAGGTAAAGAAGTCATTGGAGTGAAATGGGTTTACAAGACGAAGAGCAATGCTGAAGGCAAGATAGAAAGGCACAAGGCAAGGCTGGTTGTCAAAGGGTACAAACAGCAGTATGGGAGAGATTATGAGGAGACTTTCGCACCGGTTGCAAGAATGGAAACCGTGAGAGCAGTGTTGTCCATAGCAGCACAAAAGAAATGGAAAGTCTACCAAATGGACGTGAAGTCAGCATTCCTAAATGGAGTGTTAAAGGAAGAGGTTTATGCTGATCAGCCTCTAGGCTATGAGAAGAAAGGTGAAGAGCACAAAGTGTGCAAATTGAAGAAAGCTCTTTATGGGCTGAAGCAAGCGCCAAGAGCATGGTACAGCAGAATAGATTCATATCTATTGGATAATAAATTCGACAAGTGTGAAGGAGAACCCACCGTCTACATCAAAGAAAAAGATGGTAAAATTTTAATTGTTGTCTTGTATGTTGATGATGTTATTTTTACAGGTAATGATGATCAGCTCATTAAGAATTTTAAATCAGTCATGAAAGAAGAATTTGAAATGACTGACATGGGTTTCTTGAAATACTTCTTAGGCATAGAAGTAGATCAAAATGAAAAAGGAATTTTTATCTCACAGGCAAGATATGTAAATCAAGTATTGAGCAGATTTAACATGCAAGAATGTAAAGCAGCGATCACTCCCACAGTAATGGGATTAAAACTCAGCAGAGAGGACAGCAGCAAGGATTTTGATCCTAGTTTGTACAAGAGTATTGTAGGAAGCCTTATGTATTTAATAGAAACTAGGCCTGATATTATGTATGCTGTTAGTTTAATTTCCAGATTCATGGAGAGGCTAAAGGAGGCACATTGGCAAGCAGCAAAAAGAATTTTGAGGCATGTCAAAGGTACCAAAATGTTTGGAATTTTATATAGTGTCTCAGAACATTCAGATTTGGTTGGATACACTGATAGTGATTTGGATGGAAGTGTTGATGACTGGAAAAGCACTTCCGGTTATGTTTTCCATATGGGTTCAGGAGCCATTTCATGGGCTTCTAAGAAGCAGTCCATTGTAGCATTGTCTACAGCAGAGGCTGAATATGTGGCAGCTACAGCAGCAGCATGTCAAGCAGTTTGGATGAGAAGGATGTTGAGGAGCTTAGGCTAAGAGCAGGCAAAAGCGACAATGGTTTTTTGTGACAATAGCTCAGCTATTGCATTGTCAAAGAATTCAGTGTTTCATAAGAGAACGAAACACATTGATACGAGGTTTCACTACATCAGAGAATTGGTGAACAATGGAGAAATTGTCCTAGAACATTACAGGACTCAAGAACAGGTTACAGACATCTTGACAAAGCCACTGGATCAGAAAAGCTTTGAATTTTTGAGGAAGTGTCTGGGTATGACCGAATGTGCAGCAGTTGAAATTAAAGGGGAGTGTTGAATTTGTAATTTCAACCGCGCACGGTCCATCATTTAATACACCTCAAAACCACCTAGCAAAACCACAAACCCGCTTGAGGCATATCGCACCACTTTTGGTTGAAGGTAGTTTCCGTACACAAGAGCTCCGATACAACTTGGAGCTGACGCGTGGATGAGGCGTTACATCAGCCTCTGACATTTATCGGAAGGTAAATGTCGACTAAAAAGTGGCTTCCGATATTCTCCTCCGTCGTCTGATGTGCTCCAGCATTCTCCACCGTCGATCTTTCAAAGCTGCATAGTGGAGTAAAGTTCGGTGAAAAAGGCCTTCCGATATTCACCTCAGCCGTTCGATTCCAGGAGTGCAAATCAACGGTTGGCGGCATACGGCCAACATTAAAGGCTTAGCGTGGAGTAAAATTAAGTTTTATTTTGACCATACCATTTATTAAATATTTGTCATATGCGTAGCTGTATTTTTAATTTTCCATAGTTAAAGAAGTATGGACGTGGATTAAATAATGGCATGGGCAATGTCATATGTTTTTAATTTTATTGTTTTTTTTAATTTTCACGGTCGTAAGTTTGATTTTGACCGAACAAGTAAAAAACACATAGTTGTTGGTCAAATTTTGACCGAACAAGTAAAAAACACATAGTTGTTGGTCATTTTGGTAAGGGTAAGATATGTAAAAAAAACGCACAGCAGTGCAGGAACAAAGGCGAATATGTGAATGAAGAAAACCAAGGGGAGGTTTGTATCAAAACCATGAATTGTTTCACACAGCACTGAAAATGTAAAACAGTAAATCCTTGTAATTTTTTTTTTTCACACAGCAGTGAATGTAAATGAAATATTTACACATAGTGGTGTAAAATTTCAAAGGAGACAGAGTAATTTTGTTAAAATATTTTGGTGAATCCCTGTGAGTGAAAGAGGATGAATATGTATTAGTAATTTTGTTTTAAAGAATAAAAATCCTTTTATGGTGGTGGAATACTCTGTTCTCTGTAATTTTTTTTAAAGCTTCCTTGTGCACAAAAGATCCTGGAGTAAAGGAAACAGAGCATTGCCTCTGTGTGGTTAAATTGTGTGTTTTTGGGATTTTCCCCATAAAAATCACCAACACTTGTCATAGAGTATTAAATGACTAGTTAACTGCATGCTCTTTAAGTTTATAACAAACCCGCGCGGATAACGAAATAAATGAAAAATAATGAAGTGTGTTATAAAGTTAAAGGACATGCAACTAACCAATCATTTAATACTCTATAAGAGACTTGTTAGCTACTCCCACGAAATACCTAGAAACATAAAATTTCCGTTTACTTTTTCATAAAAGTTACACATGGGTTTTACGTAATTCCTCTCAAAGTAAATTTGTGTGTCAGATTTGGAAGTGCATGGCCGCCGGAGCTGTCATGAGGGTCCCATGTAATGGGTCAACATTTCATATATTGAACATAACTTTCTCGATGTTGACCAGTAAGGGTAATTTCAAATCATGTTGAGAGTATTTTTTTTAATTATCATAACGTTTTATAACTTAAAATTTATAGTGAAAAAAATAATTTTAAAATAAATTAAAGATAATTATATGTATAACTTAAAATAAAACAAATTTGCATAAACTTCCAGAATGGTGGTTTATTACCATATAACCTGTCTACCTGACAGCAAGCTAAAACTATTAAACATTACATAATACAACATGGATTAAAAAAAATTTATTTATTTATTTGAAAAAAGTTTACAAAATACTAAAAGGAAACATTACAAATAAAAATTATAAAATATATAAAAAAAAATAGTTTTATTTGAAAAGGTTTAAAAAAAAGGATTAAACATTAAAAGAAAGAACTTTAGTTTTATTTGAAAAAGTTACGCTATTTCATTTTTCATTTGTTTTAATGAGAATATTGGAAAGAAAATCTAGATGTAAAATGTTTTTTTTTTCAATTTTATATACCAAAAATCGAAAATACATTATGAAATACAAAACCAGTCATAATTAAGTGCGATTATCAAATCTGGGAGTTATATCCGTATGCTTGAATTTTAAGCAAAGAGAATGTTGCAGATTTATACTCTACTGAGAAGAAAATTTATGCACTGATCATGTTGGGAGTGGAGCTTATCTATGGTCACGTGTCTTGCACAGAGATGGGAAGCAATGGCGTTATGTTTGGCTCTTTCATGTTAGAAGAGGACTCAAACTGATGCTGTGGATCTGTACCACAAGAACACCTGATTTTCTCAAGCTGAGCAACAACTTCCTCCATATCCGGCCGGTCATCCCTCTCTGACGCCACGCATCTGAAGGCCAGCTCTGCAACTGCGCTTACCATTATTCTCACCTCTTGATTTACTTCAATTTCTAGCTGTGGATCGATTAGTTCATCCAAAGCTCCTTCCTGAATCTTCGTTATAGCCAAGTTAGCAAGGTTGATTTCTCCTCTCTTCCGATTTATGTCCATTGCGAGTTTGGCAGAGATAATCTCCAGCAAAACAACCCCGAAGCTGTAGACATCGGATTTCTCCGTCAGATGATAGCATTGATGGTACTCTGGGTCAACATATCCTGGTGTGCCTTGTGGGATCGTAGTGACATGTGAGACATCTACAGGCACAGCCCTGGAAAGCCCAAAATCGCACAATTTGATATCTGAATTCTCGTCCAGGAGAATATTAGAGGTTTTTACATCTCTGTGTAATATAGGCGGATCAAGGGCGTGAAGGAAAGCCAGCGTCTCGGCAGTTTGAATAGCAATCTTCAAACGAGTATTCCATTGCAATCCCTTGGGGCTTTTGCGATTGCCATGAAGATGATCGGCCAGGGTACCATTTGAGAGAAATTCGTATACAAGCAGCAGTTCTGGACTGTCTAGAGGAGTGCAGCCATAAAGACGAACGACATGTGGATGGTTCAACGTCGAAAATATCTTCACCTCGTGGATGAACTGCT
Organism: Pinus taeda; assembly: GCA_000404065.3. NCBI lineage: Eukaryota > Viridiplantae > Streptophyta > Pinopsida > Pinales > Pinaceae > Pinus > Pinus taeda. Next base: position 37,541 of record APFE030477008.1, on the reverse strand, counting down.
CCAGTCTTCTGAAGTTATCCTGATAAAGTCTCTTTACGGCCACAAGTCTTCCGCCCCAAAGTTTACCCAAATAGACTGCTCCGAACCCTCCAACGCCAAGTTCGTTCTCCTTGTGGAAGCAATTTGTAGTCTGACGAAGTTCTTCGTAAGAGAATATTGGTAAATTCCCCATTTCGAGCTCACTCAAATCTCTAGGAAGAACGCCGTCAGAAGGAGGTTTTCTGTTGTTTAGATAATATGCCAAGAACAGTCCCGCTGTAAGAGCAGCTCCTCCAATGAAGCAACCTGCGGTGGAATGAAGTGATTGATCTCTTAATGCAATTATCGGCAAACCCCTAGGGGGATAACAGAAACCAATTCACGGTAGCGATAAAACGGAGAAACATAGGAGGAAGAAATAATAAATTCACCTAGTATTATATTGGCTTTCTTTCGAGGACCTGTAACGCAAACCGTAACGTGTATCAGGAATAAAGGGACGTATTCATATCTACAGCTAATAAGATTGCTTTCACTTCAGAATATACACCTATTGATATTAATGTTCAATCTTTAAAATACGGGAATGAAGATGAGCCATATAGTGTTACCTACAACAACCCCATTTCTTTGGTCCCAAACATCAAATTTATAACACCTTAACTAAACTAGCGGTTCCAAGTGGTTTTGGTGGAATTTAAGATAAAGCATACCATGGCGGGGGCATTTGTCAGTACGGGGTCCATCATTGCAATAGCAAACGAAAGCCTCAGTTGAAACCGAAGTGTTGTAACCGCATATTCCATGACTTGCTTCACATGACATACACCTCTTACCATCTTTGGGAGCTGAAGCTGCTTGTATTAATGCCCCATAACCTGGTTGTTGTTCCACAGAACAACTCGAAGTCAAATTGCCCGTCTCGTACGAGTAATAGACAGTAGCATTACATTTCGGGAGATGTAGATGATCCTGATCCTTACATCTGTAGACGTATAGAGTCAGGTTCTCTGCAGCCTTTAATGTGAAGACTGTGTCTGAAAATTCCGAAGACTGTATTGGATTATTAATGGTATGATTCTTCAAAAATTGACAATCCTGACCTCTGGTAATAAGTAGTTTATCAGGAGGGATAAGCGCTAGTATTGTGTAATTCTGGCCGCTAATCGGGATAACAGGAGTTGAGTTCTGCACACAGTTGATCTGGAGGCTACGGACGCCGCATCCACGATTTCCTACACCAAAAGGATATGGTATCTCCACATTTCCACATTTATTGTTATTTTGACAATACTGATATTGCGCGTCAAAGCTTGAGGAGCACAGGAATAGAGAGGTAACCATAAGGAAGAAGAGGTATTGAGGCAGGGAAGGAAGAAGGCGTTGAGATGAACAGATAATTCCATGAGGACAAAATGAAATGATAGGCATCGCATAAGCGTTGGGAACACAAAAGATTATAAGTGAAACAGAATACTTTAATTTAGTAGAAGTATATATTTTTCGTGGCTTTGTCAGTGGCCCATTAATCAATGATGCTGCCGTAGAGGAGGGGTCACAGATGCCACCACACGGCACGAAGACAATGTTTATTGATAATACTTACGGAAAATTGACGTCAAGGCGAAGTCTTGACGTCGGACCCAACAGCATTTTCCGTGAATGTGGCAATTACTTCGTGATCATGGTGTGAATATAACAGCCATGGTGGCCTGACACGATAACCAATACGCCCTTCAAGTCATAGATATGACTGGAGTCATGGGATTGCCGGCAATCTCATCCACACATATGTGAATAACACTATTTGAAGTATAAATACCGGTAATCTCATCCACACAGATGATGATGATGTATATGACTATTGGAGCGTAGAAACAAGCAGAATATGAAAAGTCCAAGTCAAGACGTAAGATGCACGTTTCCTCAAGTCTAAAATAAAAATGTTAAAAGGTACGTGGAAAGAATGTGCTGTTTGTACGAACAACAAAGAAAATAAACCGAAGACTGAACAGCGAAATGTTAAATCTATCGAGGGCATTTATATGACAACATATATCACTAGCATTTATGAGAAAACATGAAAATAAAAGGGACAAAATTTCGTTAACTGGGGATCTAAGTGAATGAGCTCAATTTTTTTATTTTTTATTTTTGATTTTGATTTTTTAATTTTTTATTTTATTGAAATCCCTTATAAGCAATCAATATATTATTATATAACCAATATATTTTTAATTTAATTATCATTTATCTGGCTAATTTCTAATGTTAATTAAGATAATAATAGGATTATGAATTTATTCCCTCTAACTATTTGCTCAATAATAATTTTGAATATATCTAATAATTTGCTCTCTTAATTATGATAACTCACTTGAATACTACTATATCTAATAATTTGTTGTCCTAATTTTGATGACTCACTGTAATACTAACTACATCTAATAATTTTCTGTCCTAATTCTGATAACTCACAAACACAAAATCTGCTAACTAATTTATGAGCAATTACATGACACAGTTAAACACAACACTAACACACAGATTAATAAGAGAAATAAGATTTTGGTAAAACACCATAAAAACTTAGATCTTAGATTTTTGTGATCCACATTGATAAAATGATTGTCTTTCGGATTAATCACATTATTTAGATTTGGTCAAAAGCTTCCTTGTTCGTGTTTCTAGATGAAAACTCTAGAAACTTGATATGGTACTCTAGTTATATAAATTAAACATTAGTAAAAGCTATTATTTTTTCAAGTTTAGATATGAAAATTTAGAAATTTGAGATTGTTAGATACACATCAATATATAACAAGGGTGATAGCTTATAGTCCATGCCTCTCTGTGGGGACCACATTTTTTTGTTATTTAAGAACATTGTGTTTTCGCGCTACACATAATGAAAGCTTTCTCTGCACCTCCGCATTTCACACAATGAAAGCTAAACCTCGTTTGTGCAGAGTGTGTCATTATTTGAGAACGTTGTGTTTACACACTTTGAAATATTTTTATGTACCTTTGCATTTCACACCTTTGCGTTGTGCTTGTTTTGCACTCCACTGAATGAAATTAACTGAATTAAAAATAAAAGATGAAAGTCAAACATAGTTTTGAAAATCACTTATTAGATCATCAACATCCACAACTAGTATTAAAAAATTAATTAAGGTTTAATCATGTTATTAGTATCTGAAATTCATATTAAGAAACTGTATTAAATGGAGGTGAGGAGCAAATTTTATTAATTAAGGCTTAGTCCTACTATTAAGATCTAAAATTCATATTAAGAAACTAGATTAAATGGAGGCGAAGAGCAAGTTCATGTGCAGAAATTTAAGTCCTACAAAATTAATATATCAATTTCATTTTGAGAATTTAACATTGCCTGAAGTGTGGAACTACGACCAATGCTTTCATTGTACGAAGTGTAGAGGTGGAGAGGAAGTCTTTATTGTGCATAGTGTGGAGTGCACATGAAGCTCTCAAGTTCTCACTGTGCTTCCTCCGCACTCCACATAATGAAATTAACTCAATTAAAAACAAAACATTAAAACATATAATTCGAGAATCAAGTGACAGATCAAAGTTGTCAAACATAGTTTCCACACCCAACATCAGAAAAATAATTAAGGCTTAGTCATACTATTAACATCTACAATTCATATTAAACATTTGGATTAAATGGAAGTGAGGAGCAAGTTCATAAGTAGAAATTTAAGTCCCACAAAATTAATATATCAATTTCACTACAACGAGGAGAAGAAGCTTTCATTGTGCGGACTATGGAAATGAAAGAGCACGTCGATGCAGAAAGAGTAGAATGAAAGCCAAAACCTAAGACATGCACACTTTGCAATCATAATAGCATTTTCTCCAAATTCACTTTGAGATGCAAAGGAAGATTTCATTATGCAGAGTGCGAAGGTGCAACAAACACTTTCATTGTATGAACTGCAAAGGTGGGGAAAAAGATTTTACTATGCGGAGTGCGAAGAACAGTTTCATTCTACTTTTTCTGCACCTACTTCTCCCTGCACATATGCCTTTTCTACAAATCCTTTATTTCGCACACTAATTTAAAAGCTTAACTCGACGAGATCAACTCAATTAAAAATAAAAAATAAAAACATATAATTCGATAATCCAGTGACAAATACTCACTGCAGTGTAGAGGACTTCACACCTCATATTAAAAAGATTAATTCTGACCTGCTCATACTATTAACATCTAAAATTCATATTAAGCAACTAGATTAAATGGAGAAAAGGCATAAGTTCATACTTGAAAATTTAAGTCCCATAAAATTAATATCTCAATTTCACTCCAAAGATTGCAAAAAACTTTCATTGTGCAGATTGTGAAGGTGCACGAATGCGCATGTGTGAAAGAAGAAAAATGGAAGCTTCTTTTGTGCCTCCATGAGTTGCACAATAAAATCCAAACCCTGAAATAAACACACTTTACAATCATTACAACAATTTCCCGAATTCACTCTGCATAATCTATTAATGTTATACTGAATATGATTTTTTTAATTCTATTCCGTTGAAAATGAACAAAAACAACTTTAAAAATGCACAAATTTAATAACAACGCCAAAGGTAAAAAAACAAATTGTAGACAATTTTATATAGGTTCGAGGCTTTAAGCCTTTTGGATGAAGAAAGCAATGCTTAAATTTAACCATAGATTCCAAAGAACATATCACAAATTTTTATATTGGTTGACCATTTCCATTGTACGAAGTGATGAGGTGGGGATGAAGCTTTCATTTTGCTTAAAATTAAAATTTTTAATTCGATAATCACAATAATAATTTTTTTTTGTACATTATGTGTTTTCATTGGAATTTTTTATTTACCATTATTAAAACTTGTAGTGTAGAATAGTGACACTGGTAAAAAGAAATTTGCACGGCTTAGTCAAAGTATTAACATCTAAAATTCATATTAAGAAATTTGATTAAATGGAAGAAAGGAAAACACCAAGGTGCAAAATAAGCTTTCATTGTGCAATGTGTAGATTTGTGTGGTCTTGTATAGGCCCGGAAGAAGCACAAAGAAATCATTTTACACATCTCCGCACTACGTACAACATTAAAATATTAATACATATAACATCTTTCAAACTTAAGAGTAAATAGAGCTACAAAGCTTTGATAATGAAAATGATAATGTGTTTTCATAGTCTTATATTCTTGGGAGATGTATGCATGATATCCAAAACTATTGTTCAACGTTCAAGTTCGAAATAATTTTTAATACTGAGAGGGGGAGGGTGAATCAATATTAAGGCTAATTTTAACTGTTATTCCAATTCATATATTTTTTCAAAAGCAGGGGCATACCACACATATCTAGGAAGAATATGTTGTTTGTACTGAAAAACAAAGTAAATAAACCAAAGAATAAATAGTGAAAACACTGAAAATTAGATTAGAGACTTCCTTATTCATGTTTATAGATGAAAACTCTAGAAAATTGGGATGATAGTTATATAAATTAAACATGAGAATTTTATTTTTTTATTCATGTTTATAGATGAAATTATGGAACATGAGATTGTAGTTTCGTTATATGAATCAAATGGCTGGTAAGTTTAGATAGACATCAATTTATAATAAATATAAAAATAATTTTTTTATTATATATCTCATATTGTAAAAATTATAATATCTATATATATTATCTAATAAATATTATAAATATATATATATATATATTATATATATATATATATATATATATAAACTAAATTATAATTTATTAAATTATCATTATTATTTATTCTTAACCACGAAGATTCAATCCCTTTTAAATACGTTTATTACAAGATCATGAGCCATACATGATCTATCAATATCACATACTAGAAAAAAAAGGAAAATTTAATTTAAATTTAAAGTTTTTATAACATTTTTTATTTTAATTGAAAGCACAAAGGGCATAACTATGTTTGATATCAAGTACCACCCACTATATTGACTACCACTATTGAGTGGATACTCAGAGGTTAAATCCCTACAATCCATCTATTAATTATTGATAATTAAATTAAAATTCTGAAAGCCTTTTTCCAAAATAGATATGCATATCCACATAATTATCATTATTATTGTTATTCTTAACCACGAAGATTCAATCCCTTTTAAATACGTTTTATTACAAGATCATGAGCCATACCATGATCTATCAATATCACATACTAGAAAAAAGGAAAAATTTAATTTAAATTTAAAGTTTTTATAACATTTTTTTATTTTAATTGAAAGCACAAAGGGCATAACTATTTGTCGTATCAAGTACCACCCACTATATTGACTACCACTATTGAGTGGATACTCAGAGGTTAAATCCCTACAATCCATCTATTAATTATTGATAATTAAATTAAAATTTTGAAAGCCCTTTTCCAAAATAGATATGCCTATCCACATAATAAGATTTTCCTAAGTAATAAACATCTTTCATACATATATGTTGTGTTGATTTATATAAAAAACAAAATGAAATGATTGCAACTTGTTATTATTTCCCTTAGTGCAGGGATATATACTATCAAATTTACAGTCTTTATCCTATCATATTAGAATGTAATAGTTATCAACTTAATGTTTGACTTGTGATCCTAGAATGTGGTGGTGAAATGTCCTTGTTTATGAGTTGAGGTGGTGTACAAGGCAAGTGGGTGGTCTATAACTCGTCTTCAAGTGGTGAAATTCTTGATCTCATATTTAGATTTATTTGGGAAGATGTTCCACTTAAATTATCACCGTAAATCCTAGCTTGATCACATTAAAGGAATAAAGTAGATTACCATCCTTTTATTTTTTTTTCCTCATTCTTTAGTGTGCATGTGTCTACATGTGTGGAAAATTCTTATCAAATATTGTAAATGTAGTGTTTTAATATGATTTTACTTCTATGGTTCCAATGTATTTTTGTTATTCATCTTTTCTCTAAAGATTTGGGCTTAATGATTCCCTAGTAGTGTAAGAGTTGTTGACGTCTAAAGGATTGATGAGGTGGCACATATACTTGCTTTAGAAGTTCAAAAAGCATTCTAGTTTCCCTTGGAATGGCATACTTTTCCATCTTACCACTAGAGAAACTCCAATTTTCCCTTTTCGCACATCTGAAGTATGCTTTTCAACAAATTTTGTTTTTGATTAGAGAGGTCTCTCACATGCCCAACATTGAGGTCCATAAAAAGTCTGACTTTCACTAAGGTAAATGGACCAACGACTTTTAATTTGTAACATTATTCAATTTGTATTCAACTTATGTTCGTTACCTTTCTGTGATTGTTCTTTTGGATGGGTTCTTGGGCTGGATGATTCTATAGTGTTGTAGGGGTTTTAAGAGTTCCAAACATTAGCAAGGATGTTGTTCACATTTGGGTTATTCTATATATTTAATAAGGACTGTGGTAGTGTTAGGGGTTGTGGGTTTTAATTTTCTTTCTCGCTTGCTTAGTATTGTGTGGGTTTTAATTTTCTTTCTCCCTTGCTTAGTATTGTGTGGGTTTTAATCTATCAAGAGCAAGAAAGTAAATAAGCCAAATATTGAACAACCAAATGTTAAATCTATTAGGAGATTTTATAGGAAACCATGTAAAAAAAAACTAATGAATAAAAACTAGAAAATTGGGGATCTACCTGCATGAGTTCAATTTTTATTGGAATTTCTCATTGAATATATTATTATATGGCCAACATGTTTCTAATTTAATTATAAATTACCTTAGTAACTTATAATGCTAATTATGATGATAGAATTATGAATATACACAAAAAAATGCTAACTAATTTATGAGCAATTGCATGACACAGTTAAATAGAACAGGAACACGAAACCAAAAAATCTAACTAGTTTATGGGAAATTACGTGACACAGTTAAACACAACACGAACACGAAGATTAATAATAGAAATAATATTTTGGTAAAACACCATTAAAGCTTAGATCTTAGACTTTTGTGATCCATATTGATAAAGGGATTGTCTTTGTAATTAATCACATTATTGAGATTTGGTCAAAGGCTTCCTTGTTCATGTTTCTAGATGAAACCTCTATAAACTTGAGATGATACTCTAGTTATATAGATTAAAAATTAGAAAAAGCTATTTGTTCTTTCATGTTTAGAGATGACTTTTTTTTTTTAAATTTGAGATTGTTAGATACACATCAATATATAACAAGGGTGATAGTGTATAGTCCCTGCTTCTTTTTGTGGGGACTGTGTTTTGTTGCTATTTAAGAACATTGTGTTTTTTCACTCCACATAATCAAAACTTTCCCCGCACCTCCACATTTCACACAATGAAAGCTAAACCTCATTTGTCCAGAGTATGTCGTTATTTAAGAACGTTGTATTTCCACACTCTGAAAGATTTTTATACACCTCCGCATTTCACACCTCTTCATTGTCCTTGATCCACACTCCACTGAATGAAATTAACTCAATTAAAAATAAAAGATCAAATTCAAACTTAGTTTCGAAAATCCCTCATTAGATCATCAAAGTCCACAACTAGTATGAAGAAAATTTTTAAGGTTTATTCATACTATTAACATCCGAAATTCATACCCGGATGCGGGTGAAATAAATGAAAGCCAATGTTCTTAATGACGGGCGGACAAGAATGGTACTACCAGCTGCAGACCAATGCGGCTACCCAGGAGTTTATCTGGCGCAAGATGGATAATCTTAAACGAGGGAGATTTGGCATCATTTCTAAATTAATGGCTCACTTCGTCCAAGCTGAAGCTCTTGCTGTTATTACCATGGTGCTCGGGGCTATTCTTACCACTGTTAGCATTCCATATTCATGTCTCAGGATTTGGCTGGCTGCGGGTCTTTGTGGCAGGTCAGTCTCTGCAAACAGAGGTAAGATTTATGTTTGCACCCTGCCTTCTTCTCTCAGGCTTTGGTTAGCTGCGTGTCTTTGTGGTAGGTTGGTCTCTGCAATGAGTGGTGAGCTTTCGATTTCCCTTGATGCTAGAATTTTGCTACCATCCCCGCACTCTCAAGCCTATTTTCTGCACTTGAGGTGGTTTCCTGTGCTTCTTTATTGTTCTCACGACACTGCCTCTCGTTTTACTGTGCCTCCCCCTAATTGCCTCATCATGGTACGCCATCGTATTAGGAGTCACTTCGAGGGGAGCCGAGGTGGCTGAGGGCGTTCGCAGGCTACCTGTTCTATGGATCCTACCCCGCCTCCTGTTAATATGCCCTCTTCTCCGGTGGATTTGCCTCCTCTTATCCCTGCTCGCAGGCCGATTCCACATAATGTGTTTCAGAGCACTCACTTCAAGTTTCAGAGCAATCTTAATAGGCCTGTTATCACAACCAATATCACTATTATCTTCTTTAAAGAAGAAATTTCGCCTCAATCTATGGTGTGCATGGCGTCTAAGCCTTCTTAGGGCGGTTCCAGAGGGGCGGGCAGTCAGAGAAGTGAGCAGTTTATGGCAGAGGGAAACTTGGAGAATTGGAAGGGGGAGATGCTTGACAGGGGCGGTGCTCCCAGCGTCGCTCAGCCTCTAGAATCCTTTGTCTCGGTGAATAGAGAAGGTAATTTCAGTGCTACTCATCCCTTGTCGGTGCACCGAGGTGGCAAAAATGTAGGAAATAATGATAGATGGATTGGCAATGTGTGTCCGGTGGTGGAGGAGCCTTTGAGTGAGGACGTGGCAATATAAGGCCACCTGGGACCGCCTAGACATTTTCGGTTCTGTTGATGACTCGTTTGGTCAAGTTCAGGTGGTTTTGGTTGCAGTTCTAGTTCGACATCTACAACCAGGTGGTTTTATTCTCCTTCCTGGGGAGCGGCAGTATAAATATCTTCTGGGTTGTTGGGCAATGTCTTTGTCTCACTTTCTGGTCTTGTTTTCTAGCTAGGTGGTTATACCGCCTTATCCTTATGTTATTTTGGTTAATCTCTGGTTTCTCCATCTGCTCTCTTGCTTACTGTAACTGGTTCTCCCTTAGCTGGGACAGTTTTGCTGCGTTCAGTGTTCTCAGTTGATGTTGCCCGAGGCCTCAACCCCTTGTAATATTATTTTTTATTTAAGTTAATAGAATTAGTCTTTACTGAGAAAAAAAAACATCTGAAATTCATATTAAGCAACTGTATTAAATGGAGTTGAGGAGCAAATTTAATTAATTAAGGCATAGTCCTATTATTAACATCTAAAATTCATATTAAGAAGCTCGATTAAATGGAAGCGAGGGACAAGTTCATAGGCAGAAATGGAATTCTCGCAAAATTAATATATCAATTTCATTTTGAGAATTTAACATTGTGTGAAGTGTGGAACTACGACCAATGCTTTCATTTTACGAAGTGTAGAGGTGGAGAGGAAGTTTTTATTGTGGAGAGTGTGGAGTGCAAATGAAGCTCTCAAGCTCTTATTATTCTTCCCATGCACTCCACACAATGAAATTAAAGCAATTAAAAACAAAATATTAAAACATATAATTCGAGTGACAAATAAAATTTGTCAAACATACTTTCCACGCCCAACATTAAAAAAATAATTAAGGCTTAGTCATACTATTGGCATATACAATTCATATTAATAAATTGGATTAAATGGAAGCAAGGAGCAAGTTCATAAGTAGAAATTTAAGTCCCACAAAATTAATATATCAATTTCGCTACAAGGAGAGGAAGAAGCTTTCGTTGTGCAGACTACGGAATGCAAGAGCACACAGGTGCAAAAGGAGTAGAATGAAAACCAAAACCTGAGATATGCACACTTTGCAATTGTAATAGCATTTGCTCCAAAGTCATTTTGAGATGCAAAGGAATCTTTCATTATCGGGAGTGCAACGGTGTGGAAAATCCTTTCATTGTACAAAGTGTGAAGATGGGGAAAAAGCTTTTACTATGCAGAGTACTGAGAACACTGTCATTATGATTATTCTGCACCTATTTCTCCCTACACATATGCCTCTTCTATAGATCCCTTATTTTGTACACTAAAGTTTTAAAAGATTAACTCAATGAAATTAACTCAGTTAAAAATAAAAAATTAAAACATATAATCTGATAATTTGGTGACAAATATTGACTGTGATGTAGAGGACTTTACACCTAGTATTAGAAAAATAATTAAGGCTTACTCATACTATTAACATCTAAAATTCATCTTAAGCAACTATATTAATTGGAGAAAATGGGCAAGTTCATACTTGGAAATTTAAGTCCCAAAAAATTAATATCTCAATTTCACTCCAAGGATTGGAAGAAGCTTTCATTGTGTATAGTGTGGAGATGCAGGAATGTGAATGTGCGAAAGAAAAAAATGAAATATTCTTTTGTGCCTCCATGAGTTGCACAATGAAATCCAAACCCTGAAATATACTCACTTTGCAATCATTAAAACAGTTTCCTAATTCACTTTGCATAATGTATCAACGTTATAACAAATATCATTTTTTTAATTGTGTTTTATCGAAAAGGACATAGAAAATGAATAAAAATAGGTTTAAAAATGCATAAATTTAATAGCAACATCAAAGGTAAGACTTTTTTTGTAGACAATTTTATATACGTTCGAGGCTTTAATCATTTTGGATGAAGAGAACAATTCTTAAATGTAACAGCAAATTCAGAAGAACTTAACAAATTCTTTTATATAGGCTGACCATTTCCTTTGTATGAAGTGCTAAGGTGGGGAGGAAGCTCTTATTGCACGGAGTATAAAGGAAGCTTTCATTTTTCTTAAAATTAAAACATTTAATTAGATAATCACAATAATAAATTTTGTTGTACATTATATGTTTTCATTGGATACTTTATTGACCATTATGAAAACTTGTAGTGAAGAATACTGATTACTGTAAAATATATATTTGCACGACTTAGTCGAAGTATTAACATCTAAAATTCATATTAAGCAATTTCATTAAATCGAAGCAAGGAAAACACTAAGGTGTAAAATAAGCTTTCATTGTGCAGAGTGTGGAGGTTCCTGAACACTATGTGGATTTATGCAGTCTCGCATAGATGTGGAAGAAGCACAAACAAAGCATTTTACACATATCCACAGTACATACAACATTAAAATATTAATACATATAATATTTTCAAGCTTTAGAGTAAATAGAACTACAAAGTTTTGAGAATGAAAATAATAATCGTTGTCACACATTATGTGTTTTTGTTGAATTTTTTATCAGCCATCACCATGTTAGTCCTGTATTATTGGGAGATGTATGCATGATATCCAAAACTATTGTTCAACGTTCATGTTGGAAGCAATTTTTAATACTAAGAGGGGGGAGGGTGAATTGATATTAAGGCTATTTTTTTTTCTTTTATTTTCTGAATATAGACTATTTCTATTAATAAGAAAAAAAGGGGTATTTACAGTGAGGTCGCAACCTCAGAGGGTGTGTGAACCAACCCTCGACAGTAGTATCTGGAGATTTTTTGCCAAATTGGAAATAAAATAGAGTCCAAAAAGGAGCAACTGTACATGGATAGAAGATCCCTCTACTATAATGATATGAGCTGCTTCTAGTTAACCTCTCCTTACAAGACAAAATTGCACTTAAGAGAACAATTACATCATCAGGATTCTGTGGAAAAAATGCGCACAACAAACTTTCCAAAAAAGTGGTAACAACCACCAGAGTTCCAAAAAACCTTGATAAGGTCGGGATATGAACCAACAGAAACTTGTAGCATAACCATATTATATAAAAAGACAGTAACAGAGGTTCTGAAATCAAAACTTAGACCTTGGATTTGGATAAACCAGACTGCGTGAAGGAGGTAGTTAATCATGCGGGGTCTGAGGGTAAGTGTCCTGCTCAGCAGTCTTGCTTGGTGCGTCGACCCAGGTTACTTCTTCAGTGCCGTCCGCTCCGCCCTCAGTAGGAGTTACTAGATGAAGAACTCCAAAATCATTATGTACATGACCACAAACCAGAACGTCTTCCTAAGTCGAAATCCTTTGATGGGTGGTATCCTCGGTAGCAAGGGAGTCCTCCTGCATGTGTTTGGCAGTGAGTGTCGCTCCTTCCAATTCTCCCTGAGCCAGACTTTCCTCCGGAGATTGGGTAGATGAGGAGATAGCCGGGTCATCTTGCTGTTCTGCCTCTTCTGCCATTAGAATGGTAGCAGTGATAGTTACCACTGGCGTGTTCAGTCGACTACTGAAGGTGAAACGGGAGGACTGAAGGGAGGTGTTCGGGATCTGGCGGGATGGATTGGGTGGGGGTGAAGACGGAGAAGCAGAAGAGATGGGAATAACATTCGGAGAAGGGGAGAGT
>APFE030477008.1:2800-20995 GCA_000404065.3 Pinus taeda | reverse complement strand
TAGATAGATAGAGCTTTCAGAAAATTTAATATAAATATCTATGTACACATGGTCAAAATTTCAAGCTTCATTTCACTACATATTAGGAGATATGACTAAGGGAAGTTAAGGTTAGTGACTAATCCTGAAATTAGTCTCAAATGAGTCTTTTTTTATTTTCAGTACAATTTCCTTTCTAGGAAGTTTCAAATAGTGGAATTTTATGGAGACTAAGGAGATATATCATAATAATATGGTCAAAATTTTATATTTTTATCCATTATAATTTCATATATATATTGTGCAGAAGGTAGACATTGTGACGAGTTATTTTTAAAACAATGATCTTGGAGTTTTCACTATATTTTTTTTTCCAATGAGGTTTCAAAGTCAAATATTTCTAGGATATTGAGTAAATGTAGTGAATTAAATGTGGAATTTATTTTAGATTTTTAATAGTTATGATTTATGATGTATATCTTACACAGCTTTAGATGATTTTAAGAGCAATTTTTGGGCTTAATAAGCTCTTTGTTTTATTTTTAATGACGTGTTTCAACGCCTTTAAATAAAATAGGATTTTTCATTTAGCAGGGAAAACTATGATTAGGGAACAATACACGTTGGAACTACACATGATTTCACCCATTTGGAAATGAGTTTTGGTACCCTTCAAGTAGTAGTGCATTAGATAATAATTGTACATGGAGGTTATTTAGTAAGTCCCATAGGTATACATAAAACTAACATTAGATAATCTATTTAGCTATATTTTTTCTATAGTACATTGGGAACAACACCCAATGATATCACAATATAATACCTAGGTGGTTGAGTGTTAGGGCTAAGGTAATGGTCGATATTTCTTAGTTAGTTCCCCAAGATATTGGAGTGAGGACTATTGTTGGATCCCACACATATACCACAGATGTATAAAACCTAGAAATCCCTTGAGCTTATGAATCAATAATTTTTTTCCATGGCTCTAAAGAAAGGTCCAAAATTGACTTCATTAACCAAACCTCTAGAAATATCCTCCATGAATCAAGACGAAATAGAAGGCATGCAATATCATAAACAAGAGTTGGAGAAGCAAGTTAAGAAAATAAATGATATTGTGAAGGTTGAATTTTCATAGATGAAAAAATTAGTTAGAAGGGATATGGAACAAAAGATGGATAAAAATAAGTAAGAAATTGAGAAGAACATGAAATAGTTGGAACAAAATATTATACAAGTCCTAGATGAGAGGCCTCCTAAAATTGATAATATGAAGGAAGGGGCTCATGAAATAAAGATAATATCAATTTTGAACAACTTTGAATAGTAAGAATACTTTAGAGGGGATTTAAATCCAATAATGGAGTTACTTATGGATGGTTTCCAAATAAAGAGAAAATTCCCAAGGTTGAATTAAATATGTTTGATGGAACAGAGGTATTTACCTCGCTAAACCAAATAGAGATTTTTTTTGTTTTTTGAATTGCATAATATTATGGATGATAAGAAAAGGATTCACATAGAAAATTAAAACTTTTAGATATAAACCTATTAATGGTAAAGGAAACCCTATTCTTATAATTACCTTTGGAGTTTATTTACAAGAGACTTAGAAGCATAATATGGAAAAATTGGGGAACATGACTAGATCAACCAACTTACAAGAATCAATCAATTCGTTGACATTGAAGATTATAATATATAATTTTAGATATTGGCCACAAGGGTACTGAATTGAAGTGATGTAAATTTATTGGAAGATTGTATATGGGTGGATTAAAATAAGAAATTAAACATGATATTTTCCTAAAATATCCTAAAATATTAAGAGAGTTATGTAATTTTCTCATCATTTTTTTCACTTACTGGTTCACGGATACCTGGGTCAGTGGGTAGCCGCTACGTCTAGGGTTTATTAACACTGAATGGACACCACCTGAAGGGCATCAACACCCCTCAGCCTATTTACTGACCTAACCCCAAGAGCTTTCGTGATTCGACCCTGTGACCTCCCATTAGCGAGGCACTTGATTTGACCGATTGAGCTAACTCTTGGGGCTTAATTTTCTCATCATAATCAAGCCATGAATAGAAATATACACAAATTTGTCATTAGAGAATACAGATGAAACAAATATAATTTTGGGTTCATAAGGAAACCCTATCTTTAGTTGCTTGAATATCATAGAATGAAATGGAGAAAAAAAGAGCATAACTACCATGCTTAAGTTGTAACAACAAATGGTCAAAATGACATAAATCTATAGAAATAAAATTGCATGTCATTGAAGATAACGATGAAGAGGAAACAAATCCATCTACATAAAGAAGTTATAAATAACCTGTAAACTTAAAAAAGTGGGAAATAGAGGCCAAAATTTTGCACAATATTGATTTAAATAGCTGTGAAATGTTTGTTCATGCATTGTCAGGTTTTCCATCACCTTAAATGATGAAGAATGATGGTTAAATTAAGAAGGAAAAGGGCATGGTGATTATTGACTCAGATAGTGCCCATAACATCATTGATAAAATAGAAGCAAAGAAATTCGATTTTTTTATGTATTGAGTAACAATTTTCAAGTTATTGTTGCAATGAAGGGAGTATTCATTTTGTGGGAGAAATCCACAACATTAAAATGAGTATGTGATAATAGAATATGGAAACCCCAATTTATGTCATTCCATTGGAGGTGAAAATGTTATTTTAGGATTCAATGGTTGAGAACATGAGGTACAATTTCTACAAAGTATGATTAATTATTCAAGAGATTTGAATTGGAATGCTTTCAATATGAACGTAAATAATTAAAATATACATATTTGTAAGTCATCAACTCTCAAAGAATGGAAAATATCCTAAAAATGTTAGAAAGTTAGTTATGGTTAAATTGTATTTTATGGGATTTAAGTGGGAAGATGAAAATATTCTAAAGGAATTAAATTTCACCTTGTAAAATAATTGTACCGTATTCGAAGAAATTCCTAAGGATATATTTCCATTTAAGGTCATGAACATCAAATAAAAATAATACTTAGAAGTACTCCTCGTAATAAAAGGCTTTATAGATAACTTCATCAACAAAAGGGGGTGATTGAGAAAATGGTAAGACACATGTTAGACTAAATTATTATTCACCTTAGTAGGAGTTTATTTTCAAGTTAGATAGTGATGGTGAGAAATAAAGAAAATTCTTAGAGGTTGTGTCGTGAACATAGAGATCTAAACAAAATCACCATTAAGGATAAGTTCTCCCTTCAAAATTTATACGAGCTATTATATGAGCTTCATGAGGTGGCTTATTTTACAAAGCTTGATCTCAATTCATCATGGCACTAGATCATTAAGAAAAGAAGACATTCCAAAAACTAGTTTTATAACACACAAAGAGTACTATGATTTTTTGGTCATCCATTTTCGGTTGACTGTTCATCCTTACACTTTTCAAAGCTTTGAACAATAATTTTCAACCCTATCTTAGAAAATTTGTATTGGTTTTATTTGATGATATACTTATACATAGGAAAACATGGGAAGACCACATTAAACATGCCCATAGAGCTCTACAAATTCTCGATAAAAATTAATTGTATGTAAAAAGATCCAAATTTTCTTTTGGGAAACAAGACGTAGAATGTTTTGGTGATATTGTTTCAAAGGAAGATATGAAGGTGGACCCTCAAAAAATAGAAGATATTACAAAATGGTCTATTCCTAAGAACATCAATAGTAATAGAGGACTTTTTGTACTCATGGGATACTTTCAAAAAATTGTTAAGAATTATGCAAATATTACAGGACCACACACATCTCTCTTGAAGAAAAATCGATTTGTATGGAATAACGAGGATAATTTTGAATTCTCTCTCTTAGAAGGATGTCATGTCCTCTACACTAGTACTGGCAACACTTGAATCCAGTAAAAAATTCATAATAGAATATAATACTTCAAGACAAGGTATTAGAGTGGTATTAACACAAGAAGGTATACCATTGGATTTTGAAATAAAAAAATAGAAGGAAAAGGATTTGGTGAGATCATCATATGTAAATGAAATAGAAGAAATTTTACATGCAATAAAAAAATGGGAAAAATATCTCATTGCGAGCCACTTTAGAGTCAAGATAGACCATTGTAGCATAAACTACTTTTTCGAAAATAATGTTTTCATTTTAAGAGAAAAAAAAAAGGGTGGCTAAAATGCAAAATTTTGATTTTTAAGTAATGTACAAAAGTGGTAGGACAATGTCATACAAGATAATATTTTTAGATTATAAGAGGCCTCAAGTTGATATTATATTACATATTTTATTTTTTATTATTATAAGAAGCTTACCATCAATGCAAAAGTGGCAAAAATAGTAAACAAAAAATACAATGTATAGAGGAAGGAATGAACTTTGAGTGGAAGAGAGATATACTTTGGTACAAGGGTAGAATATTTTTATACCCTTAATCAAAGTTGAATTAAGAAATATTAAGGAAGTCCCATGAATCTCCAATGGTAGGTCATATAGGGTTCCTTAAAATATATGAAGGAATCGAAAAAGATTTTTTTGGAGAAGGAATGAAGAAAGATATTAAAAAATTGTAAGAGAAAATTAGGTTTTCCAAATAAATAAAGGATGGGTATTAAAATATTCGATGCTATTTTAGCCATTACACATACCCAAGAAAATATGGGAAGAGATATGTGTGGACTTTATTATAGGGCTACCAAAATTTGAGGGTTGGGATGTAATTTTTGTGAAATTAATAGTACAAACATAGAAATCCAAGTGGCAGAAATGTTCATGAAGGAAATTCATAGAACTTCTAAGTTTTCTAAAGTAATAGTAAGTGACAAAGATCCATAATTTCTAGGAAACTTTTGGAAATAATTATGGAATGTGAGTGGAACAAAACTAGTGATGATTTCAAAATATCATCCACAAATAGATGGCCAAACAAAAACAATTAATAAATATGATGTTTGTCCTGAGGATGAACCACATTAGTTGGTTCAAAATGCTGACCAAAAACATGAAATGTGATTAACCCAAAAGGAATTATCAAAATAAATATGATGTTATTCTTCAATAAAAAAATTTCAATGGATGAAGTGCCTTCCTCTAATAGAATGGTGGTATAATATTACATATTGCACATCTAGTAAAATTACTCCATTTGAGGGCCTTAATGGATATGAAGGCCATATTATCTCATAATTTCTTCAATATAAGTCCAAAGTATATAAAATAGAGACAAATATGGAGAATATTGAAGAAACTGTGACAATTATTAAGGAAGACATTCAGATGGCACAAAACAGGATGAAGAAGCTAGT
Source organism: Pinus taeda (assembly GCA_000404065.3). Taxonomy (NCBI): domain Eukaryota; kingdom Viridiplantae; phylum Streptophyta; class Pinopsida; order Pinales; family Pinaceae; genus Pinus; species Pinus taeda. Next base: position 15,688 of record APFE030477008.1, on the reverse strand, counting down.
CAACATTGAAGTGAAAGACAATTTGAGGAGGGTGATTAGGTATTTTTGTGACTATGACCATATATGAAAAATAAAGTCACGCAAAAAAAGAGTAAAAAATTAGCTCCAAAATTTTATGGACCCTACAAGATTATTCACAAGATTACGCAAGTGGTGTATGACATAGATTTTCCTTCATTTCACATTCATAAGTTATTTTCAAGCATCTTTCCTCAAAAAAGTTTTGGGACAAAATATGCCATTGCAAACAAATTTTCTAGAATTAGATGAAGTAGGGATGTTAGTTCTTGAAGTAGAGAAATTTATAGATAAATGCTTTCTATCTCTTCAAAATAGAACCAATATGGAGTACTTAATTAAGTGAGGAATATTCATTTAGAAGAAGCAAACGTTTTTTTTATCTCTTCAAAATAAAACGATTATGGAGTACTTAATCAAGTGGAAGAACAAGTCTTTAGAAGAAGATAGATAGAAAAATGAATAGTTCGTGAAGAAAAACCCTCAATTTATTACTTTGAGGGAAAATTTATTTTAAAAGACACAGACTATGTTATTGATGTTGGGTCCCTTTATTAATTCCCTAATAGACATTCATTATTAGTTTATTTCTTATATTTGTAGGTTAACTAGAATATTTCATTGTGCCCTTCATTATAATTTTATACCTTGTCTCCTTTATATATGCCAAGGAAGATTAGTCTTAGTGGATCATATCTTGCCATTTTGTAACAACCTCTGGTTGTTTTACCATGTAAATAAAAATAAGACTAAGGTCACGAGACATGTATTCCACCCTGAATGTTGGGTAAACATCATAATGGGCAACACTTGGAGTTTAATAATGGCTATGGAAATTAGTGAAGGCATTGGCAAAGGAAAAGTAGAAATAATTAACATTTATTTATGAAAATAAAGGAAAATAGGAGAAAAGGAAGGTGAAGAGATACAAATTTGCATGCACAGAAATTGATGAAAAGTGAAGGAACATGAAGGAAAGAGAGGCCTCAATGATAAAAAGGCTTCTAAGGATCAATTCACAGTTTGTTTTGTTTTGTTTTTGTTTTGTTTTGTTTTTATTTTTTTTTATGTTTTTTTGTTTTGTTTTGTTTTGTTTTTTTGTTTTTGTTTTTGGTTTTGTTTTTTGATTTTTTTGTTTTTTTTTCTTCAGTTAATCCTTTTGTTGGTTCAGCTTTGGCTCTCTCATTTCACACTTTCATTCTCTCATACTTTTGCACACTTAGAGCATTCTTGGAGCATGCTTGTAGGACTCTAATATTCACTAGGATTTGGAGAAAGAAGGTAAAGGAAAGCAGGGAAGCACAAGGAAATAGTTGGATTAGAAACTACAAGTTGATTTCCTTGCAGGTAATAGGTTGCATATGTGATTTCCTTCTTGATTTTTGGATGCATGGTATATGCATGTGATTCTCCAGTTATGTGTTGTCATTGACATGAATATTTTCCTATATTGAAAATGGTTTTATCCTTGCCTTGCCATTTCCTGGATAACCATGGTGTTGTGGGTTTCCCACTTGTTGTTTTTCTTATTGGTTCTCAATTTCCCTATGGTTATGGGTTGAAACAAACACTTTGGAAACCCTATAAATACTTGGGTTGAGTTACTAGTTCCTAGAGTCATAGGTTGGGACAAACACTTTGGAGCCATTGGGGAGTTGAGTTGCTAATCCCTTGAGTCATTGTTTGAAGAAATTCTCTGGAGCCCTAAAAGGATATGGGTTGGGTTACTAGTTCTTGGAGCCTCGGACAACTTGTGTAGAGACCGATCTGGTTGATTTTAGTGATTTCCAGACCGTAGAGGTGGAACCATTGTAGATGAGGGTTGAGGTGGTTTGGCCTTTAGAAGCCGTGGGTTGGTTTCATTTTAGTTTATCCCATGAGATCCAATATTCATGCTTGGAATATGGCATGGGGGTGATTGGTTGAAAAAAAAAATTTGTTTAGCCCAACCTTTGGATGGCTGGTATGTGGAAGTCCCTAACTGGGTTGGCATTTCATGTGTTATTATGAGATATTTTCCCATTGTCATTTATGAGCACTTATATTGGTTATCATGTTGACATTATGGCTGATTTTGCATTTTTCTATGCTATTTATTTTCTTTTTATATGTTGGTTATATGGTGTATGTTGTCCATGACTCTTACATTATTTTTTAAGTTATTGAATGTTTGATGTATATATGGACTAACAAATATTGTTTCATCTAGGTAGAGAAGGTTTAGATCGTACCGAGTGATTGTCAGATGAAGATTATCACTTTATGATCAAATATGCTTTCAGGTCATATAACTTACATGTTTTCCATAATTTTATAGATTAGGCAGCTTGGGTTAAGTTCTTACTTTGATTTTAAATGATTAGAATTGTTTTCATGTAAATTATGATTCTGGAAAGTTACAAGCAATTATGGGCATTGGTATGGAGGCTAGCTTGAATAGGTGGCATAGATCCTAGAACCACATGCTAAAAGCTGTAGGATTTAGGCCATAAATACATGGAAGGAGGTGCGTGTGTGCAGTTGGGGGCCTATAACCACACCCTTGCCTTGTTATGCATGTAGTTGGGGATATAGGTTAGATAAAAAAAGTTCCAACTTAGGGATTGATCACTTGTGGTGTTTTTTCAGCTCCTAAGTGATCTATAGTCCCTATAGTATGTCAATATGTTTTAGTTTTTAGGCCCCACTTCCTTAAGTGGAACTTGGAATTCGAGTCATGTCATAATGACACTCATCTCATGTTTACCCTGACGAGCTTGTGAAATTGGTTTAATGTGTTAGGGGAAAGTTACACTTTTCTATTGAACCCATTGTAAAGAGAGGTTTCCCCTTGAAGTGGATTGTACTCATTGACTTGTTATCATTTTTAAGGTCCATGGTTGATAATAATTTACATATCCTTTGATGAATATTGCAATGCTTAAGCTACTTTTTAAAAATCATTTAATTCCATATAATGTATTAGTTCCTTCATAATAAATAATAATAAAAATTTATGGCTTAATAAAGTGGACCATTTTTTATGATGTTTGATGTTAGTTTAAAATGGACTTACATTAGCTTTTTTTTTAGATATTAACATTTTTTCTAGTGCGATTGCTCTCTCTCTCTCTCTCTCTCTCTCTCTCTCTCCAACATCCCAATATCATTTTATCGACAATTTTAACGGTGATAATATTAATTATAAATATGTTTGTATTTCTAAAATATACATGTTTGTTTTACCTTATTATATATTACCTTGTGCCAACAATTCATTAATATTAATTTTAGTCCTTAAGAATTTAAATACTTATTATTACATTATTAATCATTATAGGGTAGAGAATTGTTCATGGCATGAAATCATTAATTAATTTTATGGACATTATTCAATGTAATCAATGGTATAGATTTCTAATTCCATGTGTGATTAATATAGAAAATCACACATCTTAGTCACTTCTTCCTTCGAACAAAGTCAATCGTTACCAATATTTTAATGTTTCACAAGGCTAGGCATTTTGATCTATATGTAGTGTTTGTTAACGACTTACTAAATCATGAAAGGAAACGTTGATATAACTTAGATATTATTCATAAATGGAGTGACTCATTTGATGGTATCCTACTGTTTTCCGAACAAGTTTGTCAAGAATATCGGGAAGATTTAGAGATTGTAGATCACTAAATAATGGATATATATATGGGTTAAAACCACACATACCCTTTGTAACCTCTCTATCATTAGTGCTTGTTAAAGCATGTGTTTGTGCAACAAGGATGACCAAATGCCATTTTTATATCTTATCTTGTTCTCCCTCACTATTTTTCAAGTGAAGAGGGATAAACATTCACCATTATTCAAGAGATATAGAAAGATGTGATTTTAGCTATATTGATGCAAATAATCATAGGCATAAGTAGCTTGATATAGGTGATGGGATTTTCAAAAGTAAGACACAAAAAAATCCCAAATGATCACAACCATGTCTATTTTTCCAAGATTTTATGCTCTAAGACACCTAAAGAGGCCCAACCTTTCACTTCAATTAAGACCAGATACATATTTGTTAGTCCCATTCACATCTCTATAAACACATTGGGACAAACCCCAACTTATGTTAAAGGTTAAGTGAGGAAATCTTATAATCCTTGTACCATGGAAATATGTGAGAGAATATAGAATTGCATCCAATAAAGGGAAGTTTAAGGATGCTATGAATATTTTTAGAAATATACAATAATAGGTTATTCCTATGGATTCCATATGTTATGTTTGCATTATATAGTTTTTCATGAATTTGAAGGCACTAGAAGAGTGGAGGAAGTTCATGATAATATGATTAGAAGTTGGTTTATGCCCAATGTCTCCAATAAAATCATTAAAGATGTATAAGAAATTTATGTATGCAAGAAGAAGCGAATGTTTGACAAGATTTATTAGAATTTTTTTACTTCTTAGTGCTATTTAATTATTTGATTTTCTAGTAATGTGCCTTGTAGAGGAGTTGAACATTAGTTTTAGCATTGGTGATTTAGGGCAAGAATTTCAAAGCAAAACCATTAGTCAAATTTGATGATTTTTTATATTAAGGTTTCAATTGATTCTCATGACAAACTCTTATGCTATGAAAATATTAACCCTTTGAAAATTAAATCCACAATAATTAATTTCGTGCATTATTAGAGTTTGATTAAATACATCTACATTATGTTATGCCACTCATGGTAGAAAATAAATTTTGGAAGATTTATAAGGTTCTTCGCTATATAAGAGAGTGCTTTATAGTTATTCCAACCTTGTAAGAAAATTATTATTAAGGCACATCAATATTTAGAAAGTGTCTCAATTGTAAGAATTCAATGGTTCAAATTCCAAAACATTAAGGAAAGTTTATGTTGTCGTGATAAAAATCATTTGAATTAAATGCCCTATCAAATAATGGTGTACATAAAATATAACTAAACTACATATGCTAGTTTCATTTTTAGTAACAAACCAAATATATTAGTCTATAAGATATCCTTTAATGGAATCATTAAACTGATCTTGATAGACATCCATATTTTATAGTAAATCTCAATTCTATAGTATTTCTCAACAGATTATAGCCCTTTCTCATTCACTTAGATGTAGGAATGGCCTATATTATTTAAAATGTCATGAATATTCTTTTAACTAACTACCAATCCAACTTCTTCGGATGGCCATCCTTATATCTATTATATAATTTAGTGATCCAACTTCCATGTTGTAAAGTCAAGTTGAATTTTCTCCATTCCCATTGGATGATCGAATTTCCTATTAACATAATCTCAAGGTATTCTTGCTATGCTCAAAATAATTTTGAATTACTAGATGTTTATTCAATTTCCACATATCGTGTCCCCATAGAGACTAATATATATCTTATAACACCCACTAGCCACCCAGCTGAGGGAAAACACCACTCATCTCTATGTTTATTATTAAATCTATTTTGGAAGGAAATTCAACTTAGATAATTTACAAACATCCGATGTTCTTCAAACATACATGAAATATATTTCCCATCAACTACATGTTGGTTGAAGATACATTTTACTATTTGTTGATTGTACTCACAATTGGCTATTATTTAATTTTATGTATAGATTCAACACACATAAACTATCATCAATTGCATAAATGAGTCTATTATTCATTTACGATTATATTATAATGTACATAATTTCATCGTACAACAATCATGGCCACTAGGATCTAATGAAAATTGACATCATTTTAACATGTTTGTAATATTTTTTGTACATTATCAAGATGAGTTCCCCTATTATGATTCCCTTTCACTATAACTTAGGTATGTGTTAACGGTGTTGGACCCACCAACATTCAAGGGACCTCCACGATGTGAAGTCCCAATTAGACCTTGCACTGTTTGGTGTAAGAGTCTCATCCAGAATACGACCCGATTGTCAATGTAGTGGGTTTTAATGACGTGCCTTAGCTATAATAACGCATAGAGTGATGTATAGTGACTTTGGTGAGAGTGAGTGTGTGACCCTACGGAGAGTCAAGCGCGATGCATGAAAGTTCTTCCACATAGAAGGGAACATGAGTGAGCCCCTTAGAAGCCTTTAATAGTACACATCTTGAAAAGAACACACACACATAAATGAAATCACATGATAATATGCGAAATAGTTCACAAGCTAACAATTATGAATTCATACAACAACACATATTCAACAAGATTTGTACCAATGAAAATGAAATAATTCATTAGCATAACTGTAATTTAAATAACATAAATTGCAAACATAACAAGATATTCCTACTATATTTACAACATATGAATGAAAACATGTTGGTTCTAAGCTTTTATTAAGTGAAAGTTCTAATCATACATACACCATTGACAGACCCCTAGCCCCAATAGTGGCACATGAGGTCAACATCACTTTCTCCTCCAAACAAATATACTTCCTCTATGCTACGAAGAAGCCAAGGCCCTCACAAAAGTCCCAACATTTTGATTCTAAGACTAAGCCTAGCCAAACGTTTGGCCCCCAAAAGCCCCTTACATGAGTTATGAGGTTCCTTTTATAACAAGAGGGGGTGACTCTTCAACTCCCCTCTGTGACTTTTGGAATACCCTCATGACTCTTCAACTTGTTTACAAAATAAATCATTACATTACATAATGACTCTTCACATTCCAATATTGACACTTGGAATTCCACTTATAAATTAATTACAAAATAATATTAATTACAAAATAATTCCACTTATAACTTACCCTACGAAGGGAAAGTTGGGTGAGGCAATGGCTTTGAGATTCCTCCTAGTGTCGGCGATAATCACCCTTTCTCTAATAAATGCAAGAGATGCGAGATGACTTGGAAAATGCTTCTCATTTTCTTGTAAAATATTATTTTGAAGTTAATTTTACGACAAATTTTACATATCCATAACCAGATCATTGTCAAGAGGAAAAACTTTCCCTTTCTCGCATGGAGCTGAATCTGCTACTAGAGGTGGTGGAAAGTGAATAGTGACATGTTGTGTGCTAGGCATGAGGTCAACATCTTCATTTTGTGGATGTGGTTCGCCTTTGTGTCATCAATCTCTATAAACTCTTCAATTTGGTGAGAAAGCTCCCAATCCTCCAAATGTCTACTCTCCTCCTCGGTTGGTTGTCGATTCTTTTCTTGCTTTTCAACTTGTTTCCATGTTGTTTCTTCTGTTATTGCACTATTCCTTTCTTCTTCTTCCTACTTCTACTTCTCTTCTTGTTCTTTCTTCTTCTTTGCTTCCTCCAATCTCCTATACTCTTCCCTCTTCCTCTATTCTACTCTCTTCATTCTTTGTTTCCTCTTTGCCTCTGCTACTAAGCCACTTTCATAATAGTTGGATCTGTTTTCATCTTGTGGCTTCTTTCTCCCCACGAACTATAAGAAACCTTTGTCTTTTCCTTATCCTATGTGGTGTTGCTCCCTTCTGCTGGAACTGCTTCTGGAGTATATTCCTTCTATGGAGTCACCTATGAAGTTCTTACAAAATTGACCAGCTCGTGGGTCTTGGAGGCATTATAGAAATTCTTCCATGGATCCTCCTCTTGCTAGTGAAATGTCCAATTGAGCCACTAGAAGTGAATTATCATCAATGGTCTTTTCAAATACCACGAGGATCATACAGATTAAAGTCCTGAGTGCCAAATGAAAACTTCTCTATTGCCTTTCCTTCTTTATCTATGACCTTAAAGTTCCTTATCTTGTACAATCCAATTTGAATAGGAAGAGTATCCCAAGGTGCTTTCTTATTCTGATGCAAAGCTGCTGGCAGCCCGAGGAGCCTCAGAATTGCAACAAGAATGCTACAACTCCCAAGGCTACCAACATTAATTATTAACCCAGGGTTAATAGAAATTTTAGAGGTATTGACACTATATGTGTAGCATATAATGTGTCCTTCCTTCATTGTCATGATGTAATGGAGTGAATGTAATGAAATCAAATCCTAAACTAATTTTAGAAATTGAAATGCTCGAAATGGGAACCTTAACCTATTGCAGGAAATAAAATATAAGGAACACCTATTCTAATTGCATAAAGTACATATCATGAACTCAATATCAATCCTTAAATTTCAAATATTTTAAATCCATTGACTGATTTCATTAGATGTGGAAACCAAGAAAATCATTATTGTATTATCCAATTCATAAATATGTCTATTAACCCAAATTGTTGAGATGTTTTGCAGGGGTAAAAAGGAAAGTCCTAAGTGGTGTTTATTCCTCCTCAACCATTAATTTAGAGCTTAGGGGTTATGATTCAACACTAAGGTACAAAAACCAAGATTTTCGAGCAAATTTAGGCAAATATATACATGTTGAAATAGTCCTATGGGAAGTTACAGGTGTTGCTACAGGAAGTTACCCACTGCTACCAGAAGTTACACGATTTGCTACAAGAACATATAATTCACCGAATGATAAGAAAATTAAATCCAAATTGGATGGGACAAATTTTGGTATTGAATAGGTTGTCTTAGGTTTCCATTCAAAGTGGAATCACTCAAAATACCCTTGTTGACACATGCTAAAAAATAGCAGAAAATTACTAGTCTAAAATCTAGAAATTTAAGAACTAGTGAGCTAGTTAATCTATCAAATGCCTAACATAATCAAGTGCAAATGAAATGGGGTAATTTGTTTTATTAAACTGAATTTTTTTATGATATAATTCATGTGGAATCATCTAAATTTAATCTCATTAGCATCTTATAAAAATTGAAAAAAAAAATACTACTATTTTCCATAAGGGACTTCAAGAAATTTAGATTTGGAAATAAGAAAACTAATCCAAGTATCTAAATGATTACTATGACCTTCCAAAGATGTTCCAAGTATGGAATCATGCTTGTGATCCTGAAAAATAACTTACTTTAACCATTTAACCCAATCCCACAACAATAAATAATCAATACTAAATGCAGAAATAGAAAAAAGCAAGAACAAGAGATGCATGTGAATAAGAAGTGAAAGGAAGAAAAATAAATTATACAAAAGGGTTGTGATGTGCCTAGGATGGAAAAGCCCAAGGAAACTTAGGGTCCTATGAAGGAGACCAAAATTTAGAAGGTGAAGATGGTACCAATCTTCATTATTTCCATCAATACAATTACATCCCTATAAGAAATGAAAACAGAGCTGCAAAAATACAATTATTCTCCACAAGAAGTCTAAGAAAAACCAACGCGTAGAGGAAAATTTGAATTGTTACTTATGTAAAATGATTAGGAAGCATTCCTGATGAAAGGAGGAATATTTCCCTCAAAAATACTTTAAATAGTGGATCTCGTTCTCAACACTAGGAACCTACATTAAATGACAGGGAACACATTCATAGATTTTCTCAATCATTGGAGCTCCGGAATTTTGCATGATTTCATTATATATAATTGATTTATTATTAAAAATTAATTCTCCTATAGTAGGGAGAAAGTCCCTCAATTATCTTCTCCTCCAAATCTTCATAATTTTCCAAAAACTGTCACAATATTCCACAAAGATAAATAATATTAGGCACAAATATGAAAGTATCCATAAACCTTCCTAATGAACATATGAAAGTTAAAAATACATTATCTAATGAAAAAAAAGAGGTTTAATGTGATGAATGATGGTTAGATTGACCTTAATTTATGTCTAATTTGGAGGCCCATCATAACCCCCACTAAAAGTGTTGCTCACCTTTTGAGAAACTTAGTGACCTCATTGTGCCTCATTCATTGTCATAGTTGCCTCTCTCTTGTACATTCATGCCTTTTTCCCCTTATGAAATATGGGTTATTGAATATTTTTTGGTTTGGCAAGGTCTTCCACATCCTTTTCCAATCTCCTACTACTTTTTTCTACCATTTGGACACCTCTGGAACCCTCAAAACCTCCTTATATGAGATCATGGAGCAACATAGAGCATCTTGTAGAAAACCCATAGTATTATGTAGCACATCACAAAATCTATCAAGTATTGACAAAAATTGCACCTCATGCTTAATTTTTTCCTCTGCCCTTTCTATAACATCTTCTAGGTCTTGGACTAAAACTAGAAAGAGATTAGAGACCTCTCGGAAAGCCCATTTTCATCATTGTGGTTTGAGTTCTATTTTAATCGTGAATTCCTTCTTGACTTTTGTTGCCTTCTTCTTCTTTCTTATGGCCTAGAAGATTTCCTAATGGACTTTGGAGTTCTCTGTTTTGATTAGGTCTCTCTTAGGCACTCTTATTTGCTTTTTGAGCACAATTTGTTCATTTCTTCCTTCTTCCTCCTTAAGTTTTTATTTTAGCTAATTTCCATCTTCTCCATATTCTTATTCTTCTTCATTGACTCCTTCTTCTCCTTATTCTTGGTTGTGGGATTTCTATGGCTAGATACACCCCCCATAGCCTTCAATACAACTCTCCAAAGTGGGCAAGGCACATGTCTATTTCTGTTAGAAGTCCTAGATATTCCTGTGTAATGAGGGTTTTTAGAAAAAATTTCTTATATTTCCTGGAGGAAGGATGATTTCATGCTAACTAAAAAATAATTGCAATTCCCCTTATTATTAGGCTCAATTCAAAGGAAACATCCATGTTTATCTTTTTTGTATTTGTAAACATTTATCAAAAGTTTCCCATAGGTTGCACTATTGAAAAAAAATAAATTTTTTGCATGCTTCTTGTTCACATATGGAAAGGAAAAATATGTATTTACCATTTTTTTGGGTGTTGTCCTTCAAATCCTATGGTTTTGGAATGAAATTCCTCAAAATCGGGGTCTTTTGCAGTAACTTTTGCCTTCTTGTGTCATCCTTGTTTAACATGTAGCATGCAATTTCTCTTTCATGTAGCAACCCTGTTTCTATTGTAGAAACTATGTTTTCACTTGTAGCAGCAAAAAATCCTCTTCCAATTGGTCAATCTTGACTCCCCAGGTGTTTGGATTTCTCTATGAGGCTTGGCTTGATTCCCCTTAGCTTGGAGGAATGTTATTCCTTCAATCTGCTCCTTACTTCCCTCTAATTCTTCCTTTTGCTGACAGGTTGATTGCTTAATTGTGATTACGGTTACTGAGGGAGGTTGAGGCATCTAGCCCATCGTTAGCTTATAAAACCTCATCTCTCATGCATTGACAACAAATTTCTAGCTATAATACGCTCAAGAGAAGAGGTGAATAATATTGCATACCTGTAACTACTTGAAGGTTGTTGGAGAGACATGCATACTTCTATTGATCTGCTAATAGATCAATGCTTCTTTGGAGGTGATAATTTTCTTTGTTTCCTTCTACATAGGTCTCCATAGCTTCATGATTCTTTTAATGATAAGGTTGTTGTGTGCAAGTTTCTTTCCAGTGCCCAATCTACTGTTGGTGGAGTGGATGAGTGATGAAAGTGGTGTTGGGGGACCTCTCTAAACATTCCCTAAAGAAGACATGACATTTTGACCCCTTTCTCCAATTAGATTGCCTCCTGTAACTTCTTCTTGTCGATCCTATAGTGCTATAGGATCTTCCTATAGCAATATTTTTTTATGCATATCTCTTGAACGGTAGAGTGGCTTGACTTGAAATTTTTGAGCATGTGGAAATAACCCTTATGCACCTCCCCATAAAAAATCTTGGTCAATGGAGGCAATGATATTGAGAAAAAAATAAAAATGGTTGTAGGTGATGGAGGTTTATTTCTTGAAAAGTGTGCATCATAATTTTCTAATTTCTTTTGGGGAATGTTACCATCATCCATATGCATCTCCCCCTAAAACAGATCGAGATATTGATGCATAGTTTTTAAGATATGACAAAAACAAAATTTTTTCCCTATGTATTTTTTCTTCCTATAGCAAAATAAAGCCTTCATGTAGCATTTTAGGACAAGAAAGAAAATGAATGGGAAAAGTGTGGGAATTATGGGTGGATGGTGGAAATAGATTAGGGTGATGGATTGGCATGGCCTTGGTCCAGTTGGAGCATTTGAACAAAGGTGGAGAAAGTCGAAGTTTGACTTCCATTGATTAGAATTTTGACCAAAATTTTCTTTTGGTGCCATTTTCTTTTTGTTGCTTGTAGAGGTTGGAGAGCACCTGCATTCATGAGAGAGAGATACATGAAGCAAAGATTTTTTGTTTTTTGTTTTTTTTAGCCTACTAGTTGCCTTAATGATGTTTCCAGCTAGTATGTCTTCCTAGGTGCCTCAAATGAGGTTTTCACTTAGGATGTTTTTTTTCTCTTTTTTTCCTCTTTCCCAACCCATTGACCACCTCATGGAGGTTTTCAATCAATGAGACAATATCAAGTGCCTAAAAGGTGGTTTTCACCTGAGATTTTATTTTTTCTTTTATTTTTCATTTTTTATTTATTTTCCTATCTTATTCTACTTGAAAAAACAAAATCATTTTCAAGTGTAGGAATACTTCCAATGAAGCCAAGCGCACATCAAGATGATAGATAAACTGATGTGTAGGCTTGAAATATATGCTTTGACATGTACCTGAAATTCAGAGACCAAATTCTCTGATTGTGATGAGATTAGGAATTGATGAAGAAGAGTATGTGACTATAAATTGCTAATTATCTGGAACCATATTTCAATATAGTTTTAATGCCCCTAGTCCACTTGTTGATTTGGATCATCTTGGATGTCTTCTTCCATGAAATTCAGATCTTCTTATTTTTGTTGATTATTCTCTTGAACACATAGAGGATCTGATTGTAAACATGAGGGAACTTTCTAAGTATCTAATTTTGATGTCTACTCTTCATCAAGTGCAACCCATCATTCTTTGGTCTTCTCATTTGAATCTTTTTTTTTTAATGTTTTCCTTCAATGACATCAAGAGAATCTTTTTTTTCAATACCCTT
>APFE030477005.1:0-16851 GCA_000404065.3 Pinus taeda | reverse complement strand
AGTTGGAGGGAAGAGGGAGAGATTGAGTGATGGGGGTAGAGAGATAGGGATGTGAGAGAGAAAGGGAGGGAGAGGAAGGAAGAGAAAAATCAAAAGAGAGAATGGGAGAGAGTGGGAGGGAAGAATAGCGACGTAGAGGGAGAAAGGTGGAGAGAGAGAGGGAGTAAGAAGGGAAAGATGGAAAGAGTTAGATAGAGAGAGGAGGGAAGAGAGAGAGAAAGAGAAAGAAAGAGGGAGATAAGGGGAAGAGAGAGAGAGGGAGAGAAGGGGAAGAGAGAGAGGGGGAGAGGAAGAGAAAGACGAAGGGTGAGAGAGATAGATAGATATGGAGATAGAGTGTATATGTTTGGGGGTTGAGATAGAGAAATGGAATGATAATGAGACACATAGATAGAAATATAGATATTATATAGTATTGTATAACCAACATAGATCCAGCTTATCCGAGGATCTATCAAGTGTTGATATTCGATCCAACTTAACCTTGAGAGATTTGATCCCTCTGAGTGCTTCATAGATCAGGGGTTAAGATGGATCTAATATCAAGTGAGGAAATTTCTCCATCTACAAAGTACTTATTTTATTTATTTATATATATAATGGAAATTTATGATCATAATAGGCAATTATTTATAATATTTATTTTATTAGATCATTTAATAATATAGTAATTTTTTTGAATTTTTAAATAGTTTTCAATTATTTATGTAAATGTAATTTATAATTATATGAGTTAAATATCTTTTATATTTATTGCTTAAAATGTTTGTAGGGTGCAATTTAATTAGTAATTTCCGTGATATCAATTATTATGTAAACCAAGAGACAAAAGGTTCAAATCCCCTAGAGTAGCCCAGTCTACGGAGAGGACAGCTGGTGGGCCCTAGGTATAGTAGTTCTAGCTAAAATCAACCCCATGTCACTCAAGTAAGAGAATGACCGAGTTGCTAATTCCACTAGTGTGTTTGTGTGTGTGACTGTGTGTATATATTATATATATATATATATATATATTAGTATCATATATTATATATAATATATATATATTATATATATATATAATAATATATTATTATAATATAATAATATATTTATAGTATATATACTATCATATGAGTCGTTTCATTCATGTAATAATTGTTGGACTCTCAAAAATAAAATTATAACGAAAAAATAATAATTATATATAAGTTTGGCTTAGTCATTAGATGGGTTTACTGATTTTCCATGTGATGGAGACTATTTAAAGGTATGGGGAATACAATGCAAGAATACGAGCTTAGATTCATCATAGCTCTTTATAATATCAACCTAGATCCATCCTAAAATCGTATCTATCAAGAACCGAGAGGGATCAAACCTCTTGAGGTGAAAACCTTTTTTTTGAGTGCAAAACGTGAGGAAGGTTTTTCAGTTCAAGAGATTTGATCCCTCTTGGTGCTTGATAGATACTGTGTTAAGATGGACGTAGGTTGGTTTCAATCGTGTGCGGTCATAAAAGAATTGTTGAACATCTAATTATTTTGATCATTTTAAATATGCTAAATATGTCTAATATTAATTTGGTCAACTTAATTTAAAATTTTCTTAGTTACCTCAGTTTGTTGAGATGAGAGAGACTGTTAGTAACTTGAATGATGAAAAATGATGAAATACAAATTTTGAGTGCAAAGTGTCAATGTGACAATTTTGATAAATATAAAATGTGAATACTAATAATATAGTCAATTACAAACAATCTTCATTACAATCAATTAGAAACTATTTTGTTATACTTATTAGTCTTTCCATTTTCTCATATCGATCATATGAAAAGAATAGCTGGAATCATAGAACATTCAAATATTTCACTTGAGCTACCATACTAAACAACATACTTGATCTATGTTGCTCTACAATATTAATAGTAGTTTTATCCAAATTCTATCATTGTGACTTATGAAGTGTTAAACCCCAAATAATTTTAAGTTGTAAATATTTTCTAACAATATTGAATGATGGAAAATGGGAATAATAACAATGTACTTATTTTTAAATAGCTTATAGTTTCAAGAAGCAAACATTTGGGGTAAGCAAACATTTTATTTAGGATGAAAATTCAAGTATTGTATTTATGGTTGAATAATTTTTATGTGCTTACACTGAGAGAGTATGTGTATGTTTTGGGTGTGAGAAGGAGAGGCAAGGGGAGATAGAGATATAGATGCGGGGAGGGAAGAGGGAAGAAGATAGATGCAAAGATAGGGAGCGAGGAAGAGATTTAGATATGGAGAGAGAAATGTTAGAGAAAGAGAGAAGGCAAAGAGAGGGAGGGAGGGGAAATGGAGGGAAGTAGAGAGAGAGTGTGTATATTTAGGGGTTGAGATAGAGAGATAAAGAAGGAAATACAATGGGAGATAGAGATGTAGATGGAGGAGGTAGAGATGTGCTTACACTGAAATCAATACACATTATATAATCTAATTACTTTGAAATTAATGTACATAATATATCTTGTTGCATCAAATCAAAAGTCAAAATCTACACTAAAATCAATGCATCTAGTGCAAACAATCAAATAAGATTAGAAATCAACATCTATACTGAAATAAGTGCATCTAGTGCAAGAAATCAAATAGGATTAGAAATCAATATCTACACTGAAACCGTTGCATCTAATGCAAGCAATTGAATATGAGTACAAATCAAAATCTATGATGAAATCAATGCATCTAGTGTAAGTTATTCAATATGATTAGAAATCGACATCTACACTGAAATCAATGCATATAGTGCAAGCGATAAAAAATGATTAGAAATCAATATCTACAACGAAACTAATCAATCATGTGCAAGAAATCAATTATGAGTATAAATAAACATCGACATTGAAATCAATGCATCTAGTGTAAGGTATTAAATAGAATTATAATGTGACATCTACACTAAAAGTAATGCATATAGTGCATGTGATCAAATATGATTAGAAATCAACAACTACATTGAAATCAATACATCTATTTTAGTGAAAATCTAAAATATTCATGAAATTATAGATATATCTAATATGTTTGGATTTCTCTCTGTGAGAATTTTTCTTATTCCCTCTCTCTCCATCTTCCATTCTGTGTCTATCTCTCTTCCCCTCTCCTTCTCTCTCTTCCCTTCCCTCTCTCACCCATCTCACTCTATATTTCTCTTCTTTCCTCTCTCCCCCTGTCATCTACATTTATACCTCCCTCTAGCTATACTTTTTTGTCTCTCTATCTCAATCCCTTAAACATATTACACGCTCTCTCTCTCTCCCCATATCTATCTATCTCTCCCTCTACCTTTCCCTCTCTATCTCTTCCCCTTCTCTCTCTCTCTCTCTCTCTCTCTCTCTCTCCATCTATATCTCTATCTCCCATCTATCCCTCTTCCTCCCTCCCTTTCTTTGCCTCTCTCCTCTACCCCTTCCCCCACCCAATCTATATTTATATCTCCCCTTGTATCTCCTTCTCACCCACAAAACATACACACTTTCTCTCCATATCTCTCTCTCTCTCCATCCTTCTTCCTCTCCCTCTACCTCTCCACCTTCACTCTCTCTCTCTCACTGACTCTCCATCTCTCCCTTGCCACTCCCCATCCACCATTCTCTCTCTATGTCTTTCTTCCTCTACCAACTCCATCTCTCTCTGCCCCCCCTCTCTCTCATCTCTCTCAAGTCCTCTCTCTTTTTCCTTCATCTCTCTCCCCTTCTCTACCACTTCCCTCAATCTATGCCCCCATCATACACACACTCTCTCACCACTCTCTCTGTCACTCTCTCCCTCCCTCTCTCCTTCTATCTCCCCCTACCCCCTCCTTCATATCTATGTCTCCCTGTCTCTGTCTCCCATTGTTTCCCTATGTTTATCCTCTCCCTTTCTCCCTCTTTCCTTGTTTCCTCTCTCCCTCATTCCATCTTCAACACTCCCTTGCCACTCACTCCGTCTCTCCCCCTCCTCTCCCTCTTCCTTCCTCTCTCTCACACTATCTCTTGCCTCTATGCCTCTCTCCCACACTCTATTCTCCCTTTCATCTCACTCAGTTTCTTAAATATGATCCCATTGTATTATATTTATGAAAGTATCTAAATTAATAAAAAAACATAATTGGTTGTAAAATATTAAACATATATTTTGTATCAATCATGTTAAATAAAAGTGTCCATTTCCTGACTCACCCGTCAGTCCAATCTTCAGTTTTTTTACTCTCTCATCCTTGTAGGCAGTCTCGGGCACCCATTGGTCATGAAGCCAACTCTAGGCCCAAACATCCTCCCCCACTCTAAAAAGGTTTTCGTTGTTGGCAAAGCCATCCCAACAAACTCCATTTCCAAGACCATCATGTCAACAAATAGATAACTCTGCCTACGACCTGCTCCATGAAAATCCCGTCACAACTCTGCAAGAACATCATGTGTTGGTACCCCTCATGATGGTGACTAATCAGTTAGCTAATTCGACCGTAACTGCTCCTCCACAAGAACGCATGCTTCTCACAACATAATGATTGTCATCGCATCATCTTGTCATATGAACCTCCTATCCATCTCACCTTTATAGCTTTCTCATCACTTCAAGGGTTCTCAACGTTATGAGAAGATGAAAATGAGCCCATCCTCCATGCTAGGTTCAGAAACATGGTGGGGATGGGAAGGTTGGTGGCCTTCCATCTACATGCTCATTCTGCTCCAATATCTTGATCCATGTGTCAACATCTTCCTCCTATACTCTCTACATGTATTCCTCTCAGTCCTCCTTTCTTAAGGTCTTCAGCTTCACATTTCTACACTCTTCCATTGCCTCTAGTCTGCTTGCCAAGTGGAGAACCCTATCAGACAATGTTCTAGTAATATTTTCTTTCTCCATGTGTATTGGATCCATTTGATTCAAACTCTCATAGACTTCCTTGTTTCACTTGACCTCTTCCACACCCATTGTTGTTATCTTACATTCAACCCTCACGGCTGCCATGGTAGTGATACTGAAAGGTATATCTTGCCTTCCATTGTAAATATACAACTTCCTCAAATGTGGCATGATAATGGCCTGATACTCATTCATGAACTCTATCCCCAAAACTGCGTCATAATCATCTTTCCACACGATTGTGAAGTCAACATTTCCTAGCCATTCACAAATCTTCAGTCCCACAATATCTGCCACTCCAATCACTTTGTCTGGTGGAGAGTTCATTGCCTTGAGACGAGCTTGAGTTTGAACAAACTTTAGTCCAACTTTCCTTACCGCCTCTTCTCTCATCAAGTTATGGGTTGCACCAGTGTTCAACATGGTGAGAAATGTTCCCTACCCAAACTTCATCTTAGAATACTCGAACTTATTCCTCTTAGGATCACGCTTTGGGATAACCTGTGTTGTTGTTGTAGCACCCAAGATCTGAATCATCCCAATAATTGGTTCCTCTTTCATATTTCCATCTAACTGCAACAACTCTAATCTTCAATCTTGAAGGACAATTCTTCAATGTATGATCACCTTCACACAACACACACACACACACACACAAAGGGGAAGGGTATGAGGACTGGTATCCATTACTAGTTATGTCCAGGGGAAAGAGAATCCTGATATTTCACAGAAAGAAAGAGAGAAGGCATACCATTTAAATTAAGATAGAGTGGGAGATGAAAACCCTATGGTGGATAATGTGATAGATATTACGGGAGAGAAAGAAAATGTTTATCTTACCCTTACCAGTGGGAGAGAAAGGCTCATAAGCCCAATACAGGGTTTGCAGGATGCTCAAAAAGGAGAGGTGGAAATATCTCCAACTCCTCTTGGTTTACTTGACAATTAGAGAAATATCTTAGGGGGAACTGAGAATAGAATACAGTTGAAGGTTGGGAGTAAATTTGTAGCCTTTAGCATAATTCAGGAAGAAACCAAAGATAAGTAGTGTCCTTGCAGGTAAGGGTACTCCTGAGATAATTTGAATGTTGAGGCAATTCATATTTATATAAATACTATGACTATGACTTGATTATAGGTTTGAAGGAGATGGTATAGGTAAGACGAATTTGTACAATTAATATTTATTGTCAATTGAAGCTTTTATATCTAATATTAAAGAAAATGATTATATTGGAAAGAGAATATTGGTATCCAAAAACTGAAAATCTATAGAAATATGTGTTAGAGACAAGCTAAATACAGTTAGACAAATAAAATTTTGAGACTTGGGTTATTGCTCAGAAGAGAGTCTAAATGCGAATGTAGATATATAATATATTCCCATGATAAGATCTAGAGTAATAAATAATAAACTAATACATGGAGGAATTTTTGGTGAAGCCCAAGTTGAAATCCCTTGAGAGAATCTAGATGGTATGACGATCATATTTACTACATGTTTGGCTGCGGGTTGGAATTAATAGGACATAGGGACTAACAAAGATTCTTGGTTACATGTACCTTTGTTGCCATGGACTGGAAAAAAATGTATTTATATAGATATATAAATCTATTTACATGTCTCAATATATAAGTTATTTTTTAACCAAAATGATATATTGAAAAATATATACATTCTCTTGTATTAAATCATAACAAAACAAAAATTCATAGTAGGTTTCACATGCAAGCAGTTGCATAAAACAAGAATGAAATAAATTAAATAACCTCTAATTCTAAAAGAATATAGCATTGTTACAAAATGGGAACTAATGAATACATATCCATATCTACTTAAGTAGTACTTTTCAAGCAATTTTGGAGAATATTATAAAATATTCCATTAGACAAAGAGTAATACATGAAGAAGTCATTGGTAAAAAATAATTATTAAACATTTGGAAGTTACCATTATAATTTCATCACACATAAAACTAGAGTGCATGCAAAACATATATATGTTTGTATGTTCAATATCACAATAGGCAGAAAATTTATAGAATGTAATTAAAAGAAATAAGTAATAATTACCTATGGAAACAACAAGTGACCCTCTAAGGTCATTGCTCACTTGGGTTACTCGCAAAATTTACAATTATTTATAAATTAAATAGTCATTTAAACTCTTAGCCTAGGAGGGTCTTTCCATTTTACTTAAAGATGAGAATACTGATAACCCTGATCTAAAAAAAATTCAAGTATGTAGTAATTTTGGAAGTGGTCGTCTACAATAAGTTAATAACCAAAGACAATCAATAGAGATGGCTTAGGTTTCACAGCTAGACAAGGCTCACAACTGTCAAACCAAAAAGATTTAGAATCTGGACTTCTTAAGTATTCAAAGAATAATATGTAAAAGATCCTTAATTTCCTCAAAGACCTTGCAAGAGCCATACCCCAACATACCTCACTTGAAATACAAATCAAGTGTTCCATTAGTAAATTTTAATAAAATGCTTGCAAAAGAAAATAAAGAAATTATTGGAGAGCCATGATATTTTATCTTCAAGAGTCGACGAGAATAGACCCTCTCATTCCAACACAAGGTTTATCAATGGAAGACCTTGTAATTATTTTTTAAAGACAACATGTGGATGAAAACCCTTACAATATGCCATGGAAGGTATTAGGCTCACCCTTGGGAAGAGAAACTATTGCAGTAATCATTTTAGGTTTATTCTGAGAGGTCAAATAATAGTCTTCTAGGAAGAACACTTGTTTGAAGTTCCCAAACTTGAATGTACCAATTCATTACATAGATACTGTGTTAGCATTGAAATTAAGGCAACTCAACAAAGAAGAAAATGTAATGAAAAAACCTACCCTCCAAAAATTAAAATAGGAATTAGACGTTTACCTTCAAATCATGATGACTCGAAGGTGTGGCAAATGCCTTGGACCACTGTTATAAAGCTCTACTAGTAAAGAATTCGAATTTAACTATTGAAGGACAAGAAAAATCTCCAGTAGGGATTCAGGTAGCCGGAGCCATTTAGTCATTTGTCATAGTGCAAATAAGGTCATGATGGTGAGGTTAGGGTAGGTAGTTACCCTAAGCAACTGCTAATAGATCCCCTTTGTATGATTGTAGTGAGAATCAACGGTGATTAAAGTGCCAACAAGTCTCCTCCACCTAGGACGCTATTAATGAAAACCCTATTTGCGGAAACTTAGATCAAAAGTTATGTAACCATAAGAAGTGAAAAAGGTAACAACATAGAAATAATTCAGTACAATACTTTTTAGTTTTCATATGCTAGCCACTATAGAATAGTATAGCACATGCATAACCAAATTAATCTGGGTGGGAAAATAAAAATGTTTAAGAGGTATGCCAATACCTAGACACATAATGGATACATAGGATGGTTTCTATGCGAATCAGTTTGGAATGGGATGCATATGTGAAGTAATGAGATAAATACATAAATTTTAAGTAAGACCACAAAGTTTTTGATAAAATTATTAGCTGTAAGTAAGGCCCCGATATTCATACTGAATATAAATAAATTCCAAAGTTTTATATGCGCGTTGGTTATAAAAAGACCATAATGGCTATATAAACCATAGAAGTATAATAAATATATATGTATTAATTTCTTGGAAGGACTTCTAGCTATTGAGACTTAAATTAAAGCTCGGGCAAAATCCAATATCTTGTATGGTAAGAAAACAAGAAAGAAAGTGAGTAATAAATAACTGTAGATGTAGTTTGTAATATAAAAAGAACTCTCAATTTTATTTGAGATGATAATGTTGGGGATACTTTTGTCTACATAGAAATAATACTAAAGGTGAGCAAAAATATGTAACATAAGAGAAAGAAAAGTATTATATCGAGATAGATAATTTGCAAAAGAAAAAAAATAGTAATAAAGGGAGATGTGACACATGAATATATTTGGCATGAGATAAGAACTAAGAGACCTTATTGAGAGGAAAACCTAGTTGGAAGGTGAGGCTTCTCTATTATCAATGTGTCTTCGAGGTAAATATTATTTCTTAAATATCTCCTTAAAATGTTTCCATGTTTTCTCCTTTTTCTTGATAACATTAGAAATTTTGGTATTCTCCCACAAAATATTGGATTCACCATTTAATTGGTGTGTAGTAAGCCTAGCTCTTGGGTTATTAGAATACTGATAAAGATGAAAATATTTTCCTATATTACTCAACCATGCATTTTTTTCTTTAGAATCTCCTTCAAAAATCGACGACATCAATTTCTTAAGTTCTCGTTATAGTTCTTCTACATTGTTCTTTTTTCTCATAGTGTTTGTTCATTTTGTTCACTATTGTCTAATGCTTTAGTGGTCAAATTTATTATGTTAGTTTCATTTGACAATTCATTTCCTAGATTAGGTGGATCATTTCTTTTTAAATCTTCCTTCTGTTCCTCTAGAATCCTTTCCTTAATATTATGTTTTGCCCATTATTTTTCATTTTTCATCCTTTATTTTATTTTATCGTTAGACCCTTTTCATATTATTTCATTCATCCTCTATTTTTCTTCTTACATTTTATATTACTCTACCTACATCCTCAATAGGTGTTTGTTATCAGTTCTATGCTTATCTATTTTCAGTTTGCATCTTTCTCATAGTTTCTTAAGGGACTTACTACATATCTCGAATATCTTGAATCCTTGAGTTTTATATTTCAATAGATATCCCTTTTCATGATTCTTTACCTCAATGTTGTTTGCTCCCTTCATGGCTTCACTTGCTTCTCCCTCCTCAACCATCTAACATGTAAAAATTGTAATAAAACTTATTAGCTATTCTATTTTTATTTTATTTTTTATTTTTTATGCTCATATAGGTCCAAGTGTTGTAAATCAGTTGTTTGATACCATTTCAGATACCTCTCTTAATAAATCTCCTAATTGTTCTTTGATTTTAACACAAGATATAATTTAGCTTGTCAGCTTTCCTTAACTAAGTTTATTATTGACTATAGATTAACTTTTGTTACCTTGTAAATTTTGATAGAAAATGCACTCTACCATGTCATTTGGTGACTCATTGAACCACAATGGGGAATATTATATGTTAACCCCACCCTCATATGGTTTTTTCAACAAGGCTTTATTTTCTACTCAGGGGATATGTGTTTGTTATAGTGTCTGGCATGACACTTGGGCTTAATTTCTCCATAATTATCACTATGTTCATACTCTCAAACATAATTTCGGCTCTTAAAATACTAATGGTGATTCCCCTTATTGTCGTAAACGCAATGTTTGCTATGGTTTGATATCTAATTTTTATGATAAAATAGTGTTATGAAAATAAATAATAAATAAAAATAACAATTTTATAATTTAAAATTTAAAAGATTAAAGAAAAACATTTATTTTAGTAATAACTTACTTTCACTTTTTATGTCATGCCACTACAAGTTAAATTGTTCATTAAAAAACAGTGCCATGAGTAATAATTAAAATAATAATATATTTATTAATTGTTAAACATATAATTTTTGTTGGACACCTAATCCTAATGGGTTAGTGTGGAAGCCGAACAGACTAAGTAGTCTAAAGGACCTTGGGGTGTGAATCCCAACGGTCACCAAATGTACTATAAATGTATATCAAATTGTTAATAAAATTGTATTGCATGATTTATATTTCCTATTGTTTTGGCTGCCCATGTGTGTTTAGCATGGTATCAGAGCCATGATGTGTGGCATGTTTTCCCTGAGCAACTGGTCTGAGTTGCCTTGAATAGCGTTGGCCTAGCCTTCATTACCTGTACTGCCTCTGCCATAAGGTATCTGCCCTGAAATAACCTAACCTACCTCTGCCAGCACTGCACATATGTCCATACTGTCATTTCCTGTTTTAGTGCTGAGGCCTGACATGGTTTTGGCGCTGAGGCCACTGCAGAGATACGCAAGTTGAATGCGCTCTGATTGATTCATAAACGTTTGGTTTATTGAATGACTATTTAGCGCCCTGATTGATTCTGCGGGGTATCTCCTATGATACCATATATTACAATATTGTACAGTGTTGGTTTGTTTTCTTGGCTTGCTTGTAACAAAATGATTTTGGTTTGTTTTCTTGGCCTGCTCCACTAGAGAGTCCAGTCTTTCCCCTCTTGCAAGCACACTGTCAATAGTCTTATGAAGAATGATTTTGGTTTCATCCAAGTCTCTCTGGATCTTCAGGAGTTTATCCGCCTCCGCTGGATCCTGAAATTTAGTCAGAGCATCATTTAAGTAGGGCCAAGATTGGTTTGCATCCGACTGAACAGTCCTCCAGGAATCACCAAAGTTCTGTTTGTACTCATCCAGCACCTTGTTGATAACAGAAAAAGCACTGCGCACAGGATAGTGGTTATCCATGAATGCCGCCCCAAACAAGACATTCTTATTATAACAGTACACCATGTACTCGTCTTGCTGTACAGACTGATGCTGCCCAGGGGGTGTTCTCTTGGCTATGGTGCGGTGACAGAGGCCTGTACCAGAACCTCTCTCGATGAACTATAAACCAGAGATTCTGTTGGTGACTAATTCTATGCATTAAATAAATAATTTATCTGTTTTTGAACATATTTTCACAGGCTTCCTCGTTTTCCGTAACGGCGTTTTTTAGACCGACATTTACAAATATTTGTCAGCAATCCTCCGCTCGGCGAGAGCGTTATCCAGCAGTATTCCATTGTTTAGCAGATATATATTGTTATCGATTTCTCTTGTATTTCCAATAAGATCCTTTGAATTGTCCAGAAGATTTCCGAGACAGCGATTGCAGCGAGGGACAAGGCCGTAGAAGCCCGAGACGAGGCCGATGAAACGGCGGCTATGATTTAGGTTTTGATTACCGAGGAAGTGCGACATAACAACTCCATGTTTGAGGAAAAGGTCCAGAATATGTCCTTCAATGAGTCCTGGCAATGGCAGGGGGATGAATTTCAGCTTGATGTCGGTTTGCCTCTTGGGGCAACTTTACACATTTCCTAGCTTCTTCGCAAGTCTATAGGAAAATCTCTGCTTATGCTAGTAGATGTTGTAAAATCCAAAATCTGGGCATTTTGGCCAATGCAATTTTCATCTAAGTTTCATTATTGACTGTACCATGTGCTTAAGTTCAATAGTGATGGCTCCGGATTCAAATTCATATCGTCACAAAAATGTTCTGAGATTTAAGAATTCGATCAGCTTTTGAAACAGTAGATATTTTCAGCGAACTTTTCTAGAGGCAAAAGAAGGTGTAGTGTTTTGGGCGACAAATATTTTTGATAGGCTCTAAAACAGGTAATGTTGGTGTCGGTGCGTGGAATCTTATATTATAAGAGAGGTGAAACTCTTTGAGATTTTGGACATCACATTGACAATCAGAGTGGCGTAACGGATGCGTGGAACAGGCTTCGAACTTTGGTGGGTCTGTCCATATTGGGTTGTTCGCCTTCAGAGAGGACATACCTACCTTTTGCAGGAAGGCCATGCAACGAAAGAATAAACGAGGCCTCATACGAGTTCAATCAGAAATGGGAACCCACACTTGCTAATCTACAAGCCTCTCTCCCTGTCTCTACAATAGTCTACTCAGAAATTTATACCATTACAGTGTAGGCAGTTTAGAATCCACTCTATTATGGATTTCAGGAGGTAACCAGAGGCTACTGCGAAACCGGGCTTGCTGAAGTCGGACAACAGTGTCGCCAGGCTGCTTGTCTATCTTGCCCTGATGCTGACAGATTCACATATTGGGATTCTGTACATCCAACACAGAGGATGTATATAATTATTGGAGACCTAGTTATGGAGCAAGATATTCCAGCGCTGCTTAATTAATTAGAGAGGCAATGACAATCATGGAATATTTTATTTCTGATGAATTAAATATGTAACAGTTTTGATATATATTGGTGGTGCTCAACATTGTCATTTTGGCTGAATCCTCTTAATGAAATTTCATTAAGCCAGTTGTTTTCTACCAAAACAACAACAAATGACCAAAGTTCTGTCACTCCTGGAATGAACAAAATAGTCCCGAGTTCATTTCAGTGACCACGTGTTGGAATGGTTTTATATTTAACTATTGATGCATTGAACCCATGACCATTGTGCAAATAATTTGAGACATGCAATATGCTTCGGTGATCTGACACAGAAGATAATCTGAAAGAACAAGGACTTCATTTGTTTGAGGGAAGCTGGGACAGTGAGCTATTGGCATATTAACGAAGTTCCTCCAATTCAATTTAAAGTTGTTGCTTGTTCAACATAGTTGTCCCTGTTGTGCAGTTTGGGCATAAATTTATGTGCAACAAACAAATTTGTTTTTTTC
Organism: Pinus taeda; assembly: GCA_000404065.3. Lineage (NCBI taxonomy): Eukaryota > Viridiplantae > Streptophyta > Pinopsida > Pinales > Pinaceae > Pinus > Pinus taeda. The sequence continues at coordinate 3,633 of APFE030477005.1, read as the reverse complement.
CAATAGAGAAGGTTGTTTTAATTGTTGGGGTGATATCAACATTATATGCACCAGATTGTCTGCTACAAGCATTGTGATTATTTAGGGTACATTTCCACTTCAACTCATACTAAAACAAGTTTCTAGTGGTGCATTTCTGTTGAGGAAAATGGCTACTGTCAGGCCAGGAGTAACTCCAGGAAAACTAATGCCTTTATTCGTTTAACCAGCTATCTAATATATACAAGAATGTGATTGTTCAGTTCATCTTCTCGATGACTGTTCACATTCAGTTCCCCAATCACTAAGGATTAGGTGTCAACATTCCCCCCCTTAATCTGAAGGGATGTTGGTGAGTCCAAGCATCATTCTGAATCTTTCAAGCTTTTCTCTTCCAAGCGCTTTGGTGAAGATGTCTACAACTTGCTCATTTGTGGAACAATGGCGGAGATGGATTGTTTTGGCCTCAACATGATGTTGGATCAAATGATATTTAGTATTGATATGCTTTGTACGATCATGAAACTTTGGGTTCTTGGCCAACTTTATTGCAAAGGTGTTGTTAATCATGAGTGGAGTTCATTGTACTTGTTTCACCTGCAAACCTTCAAGAATTTTTCTGAGCCACACAATTTCTTTTGTTGCTTCAGCTGCTGCCACGTATTCTTCTTTTGTTGTGGAATCTACTGGAACTGATTGTTTGCGTGATCTCCAAGAGACAGCTCCTGATCCAAGACTCATAGCATATCCTAAAGTAGATACTCCAGTTTCTTTGTCTCCGTCAAAGTCTGAATCAGAGTATCCAATCAAGCTGAAGTCGTCTACCTGTGTATACTTGATTCCAAGGTCCTGAGTTCCCTTCAAGTACCTTAGAACTCTTTTTGCAGCAGACCAATGTCCCTCACAAGGCTTTTTCATAAACCTGGAGGATTCCAACAGCAAATGAAATGTCTGGTCTAGTAGTAGTGAGATAGATGAGACTTCCTATAAGCTGTCTGTACTTTGTTGCATCCTCAAATTCCTTTCCTTCAATAGATGTGAGCCTTATTTGTTCCATTGGAGTAGAAAGAGGATTGCACTCTGTCATGCCAAATCTATTTAACAAATATCCAATGTATTTCTTTTGAGAAATAAATATGGATTTTGGATGTTGGGTTACTTCAATGCCAAGATAGTAATGAACATAGCCAAATAAGTCATTTCAAAGACTTTTCCTAATTCTTTCTTTATGGATGCAATATAACTTTCATTGTTCCCTGTCATTAAAAGATCATCTACATATACCACAAGATATACAACTGTTTTTCCAACTTTCTTGACAAATAAAGTTGCATCATCGAGATCAAAATGATTGAATTTGAGTTTCAGAAGATGCTTAGTTAGCTTTTCATACCAGGCTCGTGGTGCTTGTTTGAGGCCATACAAGGATTCACAAGTTTGCATACTTTATGTTCATGTCCTTTCACAGCAAATCCTTCAGGCTGGGACATAAAAACATTTTCTTTTAGATCTCCATTCAAGAAGGAAGTTTTTACATCCATTTGATGGACTTTTCAACCGTTCTGAGCTGCCAGTGCAAAGAGTGTCCGGATGGTGGTCCATTTTGCTGTGGGAGCCAAAGTTTCCTCATAATCGACCCCTTCCTTCTGTGCAAAACATTTTGCCACAAGCCTAGCTTTGTGCTTTTCAACTGAGCCATCAGTTTTGTACTTGTTCTTGTAGACCCACTTGAAGTCAATTGGTTTGGTTGCAAATGGAGGATCAAACAGCTTCCAAGTGCCGTTCTTTATGAGGGCATCATACTCCTTTTGCATTGCTTCTTTCCATTCATCATGAGAAGCAGCTTCTTTAGAGGAAGTTGGTTCAAAATCTGTAGACAAGTTCAATTCACAATCATAAGAAACATCCATATCAACAGGTGAATTAGAGTCATCTACATCACCTCCATTTTGTCGATTTGCATTTCTAGTTCCTGTTTCTCCAATTTCATCAGGATGAACACTTTCAAGTGTCTTTGTCAGCCACTTTGGGGGACCTTTCTGAGATGGTCTAGGCTGCTCTTTTGATTGAGTTGGGAGTGAATCAAGACTGAGTCTCCCAATTCTATCAATTACATCACTTAAAGCATCATCCGTTGTTGGAGTTTCAGACGGGGGAGAGTATTCTTCAGAAGAAGATTCAACATGTTGATCTAGTATAGGAATCCCCCTTCAAGATGTGGAATCTGATTTTCAAATTCTTGAAATGATTTCATTTTTGTGAATCTATCCAAGCGATCAAGTTGCCGCTCAACAACATTGTCAGATTTGGATGATTCAAGAAAATTACATCTCTAGATATAACAAACTTTTTATTTTCTTCATCATAGAGGCGGTATGCTTTGGAGGTATTTGAATACCCCAAGAAAATACCCTTACGACTTCTAGCACCAAGTTTGTTTCTATGTACCTTTGGTATCAAAGCATAACAGGTGGAACCAAAAATCCTGAGATGTTTGACCGAAGGAACATGTCCATACCATAATTCATAAGGAGTCTTGTTTCTTATAGCACTATATGGACATCTATTCTTTATATATGCAGCACATAGAACAGCATCAGCCCAAAACATTATCTTTACATTTTTGAAAAAAAGCATGGATCGTACCATATTCAAAATTGTTCTGTTCATTCTTTCAGCTACACCATGCTGTTGGGGATTATAAGGTACAGTTGTTTGATGTTTAATCCCATGTTGGCGAAGATATTGTTCAAATTCATTTGATGTATATTCTTTTCCATTATCAGTGCGAATAGACCCAATATGAGATTGTGCATCATTTTCAATCCATTTATGAAAATTCTTGAATGTTAAGAAAGCATCAGATTTGTTCTCCAATAAATAAACCCAACACATTCTGGTGTAGTCATCAATAAATGTCATGATATATTTATTTCCATTTGCAGAAGGAACAGGCATTGGACCACATAAATCTGAATGAATAAGTTCAAGCTTCCTATTTGCTCTTGTGAGTCATGAAAGGACTGTTTGCTATGCTTTCCTAGAATGCAAGCATCACATTGCTTAATTTTTCTAGGAATTGTAGGCAAACCAGCAACACCATTTTTCTTCAATAAACGGAGACTGTCATAGTTTAAATGTCCAAATCTAGCATGCCATAATAAACTTGATGAAGTGTACCTTCTTCATGATGAGAAATATATGAGAAATGTTGTGCATGAGCAGATGTTCCTTGCAGTTTGAGAAGTCTTTCTTCTTCTGTTCCCCTCATGACAAGTGAGTGATCAGATGATTTTCTTACCTCAAGCTTGCCATCAAACATATGAATGGAGTGACCTTGCTGGCGGATGTGGACCAAGGACACCAAGTTTCTCTTGAGCTGTGGGAGATATAGAACATGATACAAAAGAAAGTCTGAAAGACCAGGCAGTTTAAGCCTGATTGTGCCAAGCCCTGATGGCTTGATTTTTGACTGATCTACAAAGTATACTACTCCATCAACATTGTCAGTGAAATCTTCAAAAAACTATTTTCTATGAGTCATGTGACAGGTTGCTCCTGAATCAAGCAACCAATCATTTTTCCAGGAAGCAAGTGAAGTATTAAACAAATCTTCATTTACTCCAATGTTACATTGTGCCTCAACATAGTGAG
>APFE030477004.1:0-21767 GCA_000404065.3 Pinus taeda | reverse complement strand
AATTCACCTCCAAGTTAGTCAAAGACATTACAGACAAATATAAGATCAAGCATAGGAAAAGCACACCCTATCATCCACAGGCCAATGGGCAGGTGGAATCTACAAACAAAACTTTGGAGGGAATCATTACTAAAACTGTTGCCATGAACAGGAAGAATTGGGAGGAAAAACTCAAGGATGCACTCTGGGCTTACAGAATCACCTGGAAGGATACTGCGGGATTTACACCATATCAATTGGTGTACGGTAAGGAGGTAATGCTTCCTATTGAGTTTCAGATTCACACTTTTAAACTAGTTGCTGATTTACAGATTGACTTGGATGAGGCACAAAAAGAAAGAATCCAGCAGCTTAATCAGCTGGATGAAATGAGGCAGCAAGCAGAGGAGACCACCATCCTCATGCAAAAGCAAAGGAATCAGTGGCATGATGCTCATATAAAGAAGAAACAATTTAAGGAAGGTGACTGGGCTCTCCTTTTCGACTCTAAGTTTAGAGACCACAAGGCCAAGTTCACCACCCACTGGATGGGCCCTTATGAAATTGTCCAGGTTTATGAAAATGGATCTGTAAAGCTCACAACTATTGATGGGGAAGGCCATTCCTTCACTGTAAATGGGCATCGCTTGAAACTTCACACCAAGCCCATCAGCAAGGAAGATTTTCTACACACAGTTTCTCAGCAAAGTGAGGTTGAGATACTGCAGCCCTCAGCTGCAGTCTCTCTACCTTAGTATTTTCTTTCAATTTAAAAAAAAAAAAAAAAACCAAAACATAAAAAAAGAGAAGGGGGGCGGAAAAAAAAGAGAAAAAAAAACAAAACATAAATTTTTTTTTTTTTTTAAACAAATAAATGGGTTAGATGTGAAAACCAGATTCTGGCACACTCTAACCTCGAATTCCTACTTGAAAACCAATTCATTGGCAAGTAAGAATTCTTTTCTTTATCATTGTTTCATGTTTTCAGCTGAATGTTGACTTGAGGACAAGTCAAAAAAATTTTGTGGGGGAGAGGAGCATATCAGTATTCTTATTTTTTATCTCTCCACTCTAATTTTTAACTTTCCTCCACCATTCCAGGCTTCAATGAATAAGCTGTCTTGTTATTGCTTTCTATCAGAGGGACCTGGTTGTAAATATCATGTAGGGGGACCTGTTCTGTCCAAAGAAACCATGCTTCCAGCACCAACAGAATATCAGCAGTAAGGGACCTGTTTAGACATATCAAAGGGACCTGTTAGGAGATTGATACTTCAAAAGAAAAGTCATTTCAATACATCTTCAGCAAATTTCTACAACAACAGGATCAGGAATTCATCAGGACTTCATCAATCAAGCAACCAAGCTTAGCAGCACCTGCATGGATACAAAGAAGTGCATGAACATCTTCAGCACTGCAGAGGGACCTGTGCATGCCTTAAGGGACCTGTTACACAACAAAGAAATCAAACAACAGTCAAAGCTAGCTCTACTCAGATGTCAATGCCACAGCAGTCAAATAGTGTAATGTATTCCTTGTTTTTAACACTTACTTTCCTAGATTAATTTTTATGTTATTTTAATAGCTATGACTGTTAGTAATTAGTTCCAAGGCATATTTCCATTCTCTCTTATTTCCCTAAAATTCTTCCCTACCCCAATCTACTCCCTACTCTAAAATTCATACACTCCTCACTCTAATACTCCCTAAACATTCCATATCCACAACCATTACCGCCATATTCATTTCCGAAATCTATCCCTTAAAAGAATACCAACATGACATATGGTTATTATTTTTGAAAATTTTTATTAATAGAATACCCCTTTTTGAAAAATCAAATAAAGAAAAAATATATATAAAAAAAAGGGGTCATTCTCCAAAGCAAAGGACAGCCGGCCTATTCATTTGGGTGCATGGGCCGAGTGATGATTCACCAACCGACGTACACACACCTCTCGGTGCTCCTATCACAACGTTCATACAAGTAAATACTGTCATCATTCCTCTGTTTGAAATTAAATGCATCGAGCTCATTACAAAGAAAAAACAGTGGTCGTTTTTATTTACTCCCAGGATTATACACAGTGGTATCAAATTCCAACTACAGGCGTTGGTGCATAAGCTTCCACAAGCATAAGCTCCCATAAAAAGGACCGAGGACAGAGTTTCGAATCTCGTCGAGCTCCATACCAAATCGACCCAACAGCACAGTGGGCAGTAAAGGAGCGATTATCTCAGGTAACAACTCAACCTCCTTGTTAAAATTCGCAAGATAGGAAGCCCGACCCTCTGCCAAAATGACCAGTCTGGTTTAGCCAAAGACATTTGACAGCTCTCAGTACCACGAGGACTGTATTTCAATCCTCAAGGACATACAGTGGTTACCATTCCTAGAAAAATTAAAAGGAAGCAACGAGGAAGTTGCCAAACAATTTGCATTCATGTTCAACAGGGAGAAGGCCTTGATAGGCACTTTCTCATTTAGAGTCTCAGAGGACACCATTGCCCAAGCAACAGGGGTTAGTCCAGAGGGTGAAAAATACTTCAAAACCAAGCAGTTTAAGGAAAAATCGTGGACCCAATTTATGTCAAGGTCACGAGTCTCAGCAGTAAATTGGAAGAAGGGAGTCCCACGAAGTTGGCTCGTTCATCCTTGGGACGAGATGGTTTATATCCTCCAGAAGTTCGTGACCTGTGAAGGCCGCTATAGCATCGTCTATTTGTATCACATAAAACTGCTGCTGCACAAAAAGAAACAATGCGCTATTAGCTTGCCATACTTCTTGCTACAAAGCCTAACCAAAATGTCTAAAACTGTTCAGAAGCAAAAAGGGAACGAGGATAAGAGTTTATACCATTTCGGGTTAATTAAAATCCTTATCGAAGACGAAATGAAAAGACGAGGAAAGACATGGAAGGAATTCCTCACGGCCAACCAGATTAGAGACGAGGAAGAAAAAGAAAAATCACCAGAGGACTCAGGGTTTGTGAGAGATATTGATGAGGAGATTCCGGCCTCATCCAGAGCCAACAAGGTACCTGTGAGCAGTGTAAGAACCAGACAGATGATGAAAGAAGAAGCAAAAAGAGCAGAACAAGACAAGGTGTTCACCACCTACTCAAGAAGGATGAGGAGGGCATCGAAAGTCCAGCTACAAGAAAAGTCCAATGTGCCTGTACAGATGGACATTCAAAGCAGTGGTTATTCACCACCAGAGCCAGAAGCCGATGTGCATGTTGAAACCCACTCACCCCCGAGAGTTGATATAGAAGTCGAGAGCAATAACAAGCATGAGAAAGGGTCTCCACCTCCCAGTAAGAAACAAAGGAAACTAGAGCGCCAAATCGAAAAACTAAAAGAGGAGCTCATGGAAGCCAATATGTTAGAAAAGGTCATTAAAAAGGAAAATCAAATGCTCCGTACACAGAGCAAGGAAATTCAAATGAAAAACGACAAGTTGAAAGAGCGGGTTAGTGAGCTGGAAGCAGAGCAGACCGACATTTGCAAGTGGGCCACCAAGTGGTACAGCCAAAAGAAGACCCTAAAGGAAAAGTACAGAAGGCTGAAACAGGAGCTCCACGACCAAAAAGATGCCCAGGTAAAGAAGAACGTTGACACACTACTCAAGGCAGCAGAGGTACAGGTAGGAACTGAGTTCAAAGGAAGCACATCAGGGTTGGCATGAAGACATGCCAAGTCATTAAGTCGGGGAGAGATGTTGGTACCATTCTAAGACCCTTTTTCCCCCCCAAAACATGACCATTTCCTACCTTTTTCTCATCATCCATTCCTAAAATGCCTTGGAAATTAATTAATTTAATAGTTTATAGTTGTTGACATGCATATTAATTGATTTAGGGGTTTTGTGTTGACAAATTAGGATTTTAGGCCTAAATCACTACAGGAAGTCTCAACAACCTGTAAATGGCTTATTATGTGACATGTGGCATGGCAGCTAGGTAGGAGCGGAAGGCATGGACGAAAAGAGGAATGTCCAAGCATGGACAAGCACCTATCCCGCATTGGAAATATTCCTCCTATCTGCACGGTCAACGCTTAGTCAACTCTGGCATGTTGGCACAAAGGCAGCAACAACATTCAGTTTTTGTCCATTCGATTTTAAGTTGTTTCCTATTTTGATTTTGATTTTATGCATAAGTCGATTAGGAATATCTCTGCGTTTTACCAAAAGCAGCAACAACTGCTATGGATAAACATCCATTTTTCAAGGGATGTAACGCATGTAATTAAAAGACTAGACCGGGACCTATGTTCGTTTACACATACACACTATCGTTTGATATTACAATTACATTTTGATATTGTCACTTCTGAACAGAACCTTTGGTTTTCAATCTAATATTGCATACTTCGTTTTAATATTGTGATCGTGGTGTGATTATCGGTGTGCCAGAGATGCGGACGGGCCCTGCGTGTGTGGTATACCGACATACATTTCGTTTATGTTCACATTTCGTTTATGTTTGCATTATATTCACATTGTAGTTTTAATTTCGTTTACAGTCAATTCAATTGAATGAAACTTGAATGCGAATTATATATATATATATATTCAGAGATTTGATTGCAGTGATGAATGCGTTAATTAGATGTCTGTACATGTGTTGAATAACCCTCTCCTGGATTGTGAATTGCATCCCGTAGAGGATTTGATCTCGGAGTTGTGTATAAAACACTGATATGGATAATGGTTATGAATTTTCCTTTGCATGCCTTCATTAAATATTCATGATTGCTGAATGATATTGAACAGGGGTTGCATGTTGGTGTCTCTGTAAGGGGACCGAGCCTTTCAAGATAGTCATATACAGCATGATATGAATTGAATTTCAGTTGTTAATAGCATATGATTTAATGCTTAGTTAAGACTGTGATTGTTAGTTTAACAATAGATTTAATCCCAGCACTGTACTTAGGAGTCATAGGTTTAGAGTAGATCCTTTATGCTTATATATTTTAGGCACACGCCTCTAAGTAAATGCACCCTGGTTGACAATTAATTTAGATCGATCTAGCCCCCTAGATAGGACACTACAGTCCCATTGAATGGGATGTCACACAGGTGACATCCTTGATAAGGTTCTCAACTCCCATTAATAAACATATAGCATAGGCATAGTGTAATAGTTCATAGTAATGGGTGTGAAATAAAAAAGTCTTGAAAAGATCGATGTATTTTAGCGTAACTCTCGTATATTAGCCAAGAGGAAAATATTGATAAGAACTATGGAATGATAAGATCAAACCCACCACATAAGTTATACAATAGATTCCACTTAAGTATTAATCACCATCCAATACTTAGATTGTGTATGGATATGTGGGATGTCTGGTATGAGTATTGGGGTACATGTGAGAATTAATTTATTTAAACTTCTTACAATTAGTTCTCTTGACTATGGTCATTGAATATGTTTAATGGTTAAATAATGTAATATAAAAACAAAAAAATACCTTGGTCTAGTAGGCGTGACAAGTGTATATGTGTTGGAAAACATGGTAACACATTCCCATTCGAATTGAGTCTTCACATGGGGTTTTTCCGACATATCATCTTTGGTGATTTTGCAGCTTCTCACACAAAAATAAGTGGAATCTATTGGCTTCGCTTGAGGACTTTAAGAAATACAAGCAAGCTAACAAGAGTAGAATAAAAGGATGGCATTTATCTCTTTAATCTCACATATAAATTATTCAGAATAACAATAGAAAGGTGATAATGTGAATATTATCCATGACCACCATGGGCAATTGGGAGGTGATGAATATGAATATTATCCATGGCCACCATGGGCAATTGGGAGTACAATAAATTAATATTTTCATACTTTGAGAAGATAATAAATAAAGGCTTCATTAGACCAAATCTTACCATAGTTTAACTTAAGATTGAAGTATGGTCGACACTAGTGTAGAGGGAAAAAGACATGAGAAAGAACCTTGTGAGGTAAGGGGTAAGGTGGGCACTCAGGTGGAGGGAACAAAACAAGAGAAAGAGATAGAAAATCAACTATTTGCATAAAAAATAAATAGAAACAAGATATAAATAGATCAACCTAAGAGGAGTAAGATTTTAAATGTGCAAAAGAAGTAGTTCTTACAATAATTAAATATATATAATATATAATAATAATATTATATATATATATATTATATATATATATATATTATATATATATATTATATATATATATATATATATATATATATATATCTATTATATATATATAATATAAACTATGCATTTCAATTCATTCTCTATTAAAATTTAAAGAAATTAATTATTTTATAACAATAAAATTGTTTGGAATTTTAATTATATGATATTTTTGGAAACATTTAATATATATTTGTTTTTCTAAGTAAGCTTAAATCTATTAATATAACATATGGTACAAAGAGTTCTAGGTATCATAGTGCCGCCATACAATCAGCAAGATATCAAAAATTGAGCCGCCCGCAAGGGGAAACTGGCTCGAGAAGCATTTGAGAGTTGCCTCGCAAGAGGAAACCAACCTTGACTTAACAACAGTGAACCAAAGAACTGAGCCGCCCACCAAGGGAAACCAACTCGTACATTGCTTTAGGACTAATTTAACTACAACTATTAGTTTAGACAGGCTAAGATACATATGCGACAAAACCAGCAAAATGATTAAAAGACTAGACATGATGGCAAGAAAAAAGCAGTAGCGCTAGAGTCCATAGTCACTCGAGGGCAAATCCACTTGAATTCTGCACCACTGTCCTTCCTTGTCATTAGGATCTAGATCTAGAATCCTTTGAGGAGCAGCATCCACCACTTCACACTCGCCTGCATTCATCCCAGTGGCCTGGAGTGGGCGAGAGCTGCTTTCACCTTCCAAGCGAGAGGGACTTTTCTCTACGGGCAGAGAAATAGGCGGAACAGAAGGAGAGGCCTGCGAGCTGATAGGGGGCTCAGAAGATGGGGGAGAGGCAACGAAAGCAGGCCGAGGTTCAAAGTAATGGTGAGAGGTAAAGGTAACAATCTGTGGGGAGGGAAGAAGGCATCGAGCTTGACCACTTCCACGAATACGAAGGGGAGTACTTTCACTGGGACTCTGAGAGGAGGATAAGTGAGAGGAAGGGGAAGGGGAGTGACTAGGCCTGGCACCTCCCCTGCAGCATCTCATATGATGCTTCGGTTTTGTCATTGCAGCACAGAAATCGTGAGAGCAGGCAGAATTGAGAGAGGTACCCAATAGAGGTTGGAGGGGGCGAAAGCCGAACAGAGCAGGGACGAGCCGAGCACAAAACGGGTTGTGCGAGTAATGGTAGCCAGGGATAAAACTAATGCAGGAGGCCAGCGGGCAGCGCCTTCCAACAGTGGTGCGAAGGTTGTGCACTTCAACTTCCAGCAAACAGTGAGAACCTACAGGCAAGAGCTGCCTCGACATGGAGACCGACAGTGCACCACAATTCCAAATCAAAGCATCTAAATTCTCAACTGAGGATGGGATCAAAGGGGCCGTATATTTCATGTTGATGCTCTTGGTGTCTCAGCCTCCCCACCAACATAAATGTCGCGTAGGGTGACGACCCATCAGATTAATTGTTCCGGAGGTGAGTACATGCCTTCCGCAGGCCAACCAGTGGGCTTGCCACACGCCCGCCTGCCGGATCGTAACCCCCATCACGTCATTGCCCACCCACATCCGGAGTGGAAACATTCAATATATTGAGTGAATAATATATTTTTTATGTAATATCGATAAAAATGATTAAATATTTTTTTGTGAAAAACCATCATATTATTGATGGATAAATAAAGAATGAGAAAAAATATTAATTTGATAAAGATAATGAAATAAAGAAAAGAAAGTAAATTATAAAATTTAGAAAAGAGTTTGTTAACATAAATATTTGTTTGGTTGCATTCTATAATATCCTTCCAATATAATAGATCTCTTGCAAAAAAATAAAAATAAAAAATCAAATTGAAATGTAGTTAAATTAACTCACCTGAGGCTAATATGAAACAAAGTTTATATGAATCATCAAACAATTATATTGATACTAATGAATAATTATGAATGATTTTATTTTTATTAGTATTTATGAATTATCTTGATTCACATGCCAATTATATATGTATATATATATTTAATTTATATATATATATATATATATATTGGTTATTTTGGTTATTTTTTTATATTGAAGTTAATTTAATTTGTAAGCAATGTTTAATTTTCTTAAGACATAGAAGAGCTACTTGCTGATGCAAACAAAACTTTTCCCATTTATTCAAAATCAGTTATATGAAATGTTTACCATTTTATCAATCTCAGAAAGATATTGAAAATATTGTTTGAAATTAGGGAGTGGAGTCATGGATGATGGGCGATGTTGAAAATATTGTTGGTGAGTGATGTCATTATTTTCCTTCACTTAACAACTCTCTATTTATGTTTGAGGTGAAGTGCATCTTCCACATATTCCCAATCGATTCTCCCACTGTCATAGCTCTTTTGAGATATCTTCTTCTTGTTAGGCGCTTTCTTCTTAAGCTTCTTTCCCATTGTTTTACGGATCTCCTTCAAGCGATCAAGCTTCTACCAAAGGACCTACTCTGATACCAATTGTTGGAAATAATATTGAGAGGGGGGGGGGTGAATCAGTATTATCAAATCAATATAACTTTTTCATTTCCATATTCAGATTCATATACGGTACTTTAGTTAAGGAAAACCGCGTGTATACACAACTATGTGTAATGCAACAAGTGTATATCTAGTAAACTTATGATTCAGTTAGTTGATCCTTTATGAGTGCATCAGAACATTATTAACCATATGAACAGTAAACAAGAGCAGAAGAGATCATCACACATAAGTAACACACATGAACACCAAGATGTAAGGTGGAAACCCAATGTGGGTGAAAACCACCTACTGCAATTCATCTCTATCTTCTTTTGATAAGAAACTTCCTTTTACAATATTTCTGTACTGGTGCAGTATTATACTAGTACGCAGGCTTCTACCTGCAGAAGGCTACTACCTTCTCTCGTTCTCCAGCTTCTCCTGGAAGGGAGCTACAACCCCCTTAGCTCTTGTACTAGCTGATGTACTAGTACGTAGGTGCTGACCTACAAAAGGCTACAACCTTTTCTTTCTTCCTCCAGGTACCACGTTTCATAAATTTTCAGACTGAATACTCATGGAACATAACATCATAATTGGAAGGCCATGTTTCATCTAATTTTCATACTGGACCCATCAATACTTGCATCATCAATCTCTGAATCACCCAATACTGAAACCCTGTCAACCAAATGCAGTCACCAGAACACAGAGCGGAACTCTGCTACAATATTCAGAACTAACTGTATCATCAAAAATGATGCATCAGAGTGCATACGCTACTTGGAAGTGCCGAACCAGTGAGCGAACCAGTGTATATGTCATCAATTACTTATAACTTGTTGCACTTCCTAACTTCAGACATACCTAGATTATTACATATACAAGGATAATATGTGTGCTAGCAACCAAATCTAGTCCATCAGATCACATAAATATAAGTCATTATGATCTTGATCCATTATTAGATCCCATCCATCAATACTGAAGCTAAACACAATCAACCAAACTAAATATGTAGAATATTAAAATCAGTAAATAGTCATTAGAACTCATCAATAACCAGAACCACCTGTAACTTCAAACGTCATAGCTCATATAGTATACTCTACTCAGATGTATCAAACCTGGGTATGTACGCGCTTTTATCATAGTCAACCAATGTATACATTTGTAAATATTCATTCATGTGTTGCAGCTATTTCAAACTTAAGTTATACCCAGATCAGAACATTACATGCGTTAGTATACAGGTCTAGACTTAACAAGATCAAACCGTATAGAGATGATTCATTCCAAGCCATTAGATCCCAATCTATCCTTAGATCTTGTTCTCCATCAACCCTTGAGATTTCTCCTTAGCTTAGATCAAGCAAGGTATCATGAACCCATAACCTGCATACTCGATCTCATACATCATCCAATATTCAAGATTTTCTCAATGCCTTTGCCTAATGATCTTCTTCTCCTTTTATAGTCTTAGGCCTTACTCAATACCATGGTCCAAAACCGTTTAGAACCAATACTAGGGACCCAATACCTAGGTTCAACACTTCAGATGCAATACCAAGGTCCAAAACCATAGGTCTAAATACCATGGACCATAAAATAAGATTTCCCTCATGTACGCATTTTTCGATGCATGAAAGTATGTGCAGACACATACGCGATTTTTGATCAGAAATCCTGCGTGTATACACACCTTTGTATATAGTGAACTTGTGTGTATAAACTACGTGTATAACCTACTTGGTATATAGCGAACCTGCGTATATACACGACTTGGTATATAGTGAACCTGCGTGTGTATATGACTTGGTATATAGTGAACCTACGCAGATAATTTTCTTTCTTCATTATTTGTAGTCTAATCATCAATTCTTGCCACTGACCTGCTGCACTATGATCTGTCATCTATGTGAGTTGCCATCAAGGACAACACTTGTATCATAATGCCAACAAGGCATCATCCAAAAGGTTTCACCCAAGGACGCATGTGTGTAGGTGAATTAGGTATAAAAAAACAAATAGAGAGCGATGGTGTCTAATGCCGATTTGATTGAAATAGAATAGAAATAGTTTCCACGAGGAGAGGTGCAGGAGGAGGGATCAAATCTAATTTGTAAACGCATAAGAGGAAGAAGAAATGGGAGGAGGTAGTACTAGAGTAGATGAAAAGATGATGCAACAATAATAGGGTGAGAAAATTGAAGAATGAAAGGATTATATTCTGGTGTTGTGCTCGAGTAGCTTGGTGGACATATGGCCCACCCGAGCATAGATGGAAGACGACTACATCCACATGGAGAAGGTAGAAGGTTTTGAGTTGCTGGCATTCTATGGAGTGTTCAATAGCCATTGCAGCGGGGATGCATCCACATTTATTAAATAAAACCTCCTCAATTTGATACTCCACGAGGGTGACGTGGACTTTCAGGACGGAGGAGTAGTAGGAGTTGAGAAGGCCCTCAAAAATGCTTTCCTTGAGGCCGACATTGCCTTGGTAGAGGTGCACATCAGTTCCCTGAAGGCCACGCTTGTGGCCATGGTGTCAGGAAAGTCTCTTGTGGTGGCCAATGCTGGTAATTGTTGGGTAGTTTTGGAGAAAAGGGGCGGCATAGTTGTTGAATGTCCACTGGTCACAAGCACACCATGAGCACCGAGAGATCACCCATCGAATCCCAAGGGGATTTTGTTACTCGCGATGGGTATCTCAACAGGATGCTAGCTGTCACACCCCTACACTGGCAGTACTCTTCCAACGGCACGATAGGAGGTGTGGCACCACTGACCACTTTATTTTCACCAATACTTGTGATCGTGGACTATGCCTACTTTCTATACTTAGTTTATTTTTTTCTTTTACCAAGTACTTTCATTCATTATAAAATAGGAGTTAAACACTCATCAACATTAACCATGAAATACACAATAGTATAACTAGGAGGGGAAACTCCTTATGATGAGTCTGCTCGTAATAATAATAATAACAATTTACAATATACAAGTAAAGTCTTAAGGAAACCCCGAATTTACACTTAGAATAATTTTACATTCACCGACGCAACTCGATTAGCCTAGCTCATCAGCGTGCCTACACGGTCACCCAAACGACTCTACCGAACTCCTCATTTGCCTCCACACTTTTACTTAAACACATTCCATTCAACTCGTCCAACTCTTATACCGAACGCCGAACTTACCCACAGGTGGGTCATGTCACCTGCTCAAGACTTCACCTGGCTCACTGTTAAACCAACTTGTATCATTTAGGAAAGCACCATATCACGCCCTCGCACACCCTCGAATGACCTTCCAAACAAATTCTCAAATGAACCCCTACACGACTTCCACAAGCCCGTTCGACACCTCGAATGACTTTCTGAACGGTCATTCTGCCTCTTGAACGACTCATTGAATGCTTCTCGTGAACAGTCGTTCAGCCTTGAGCGAACCCTGAATGACCCCTGAATAGCACCTTCACATGCCCTCTAATGCCCTGTTCAGTTCACCTATGTGTTCTGTCGGTGCATCCTGGCATGCCCTACAATGCCCTATGGCCTGCACGACTTTGCACATCATTCGGCGTGGGTGCTATGACCTACAACTCACACTTCTTCCTCTTCATTGAAGACTTGAATGCTTGTTCATTTGATGGTTGAATGGCTCCTCCATGCCACCCATATATATGGCTCACTCGTTGTGTCTCATGACCAGGCCAACCCACCATATAACTCATGCTCCAACTCTTGAATGGGTCAGCTCGCCCATCGGCCGCCACAACCATCGTGTTCACCACCGTTCGACATTGCCTGTCTGTCGGCCTACTGGGACTGCCCAGGGTCTATATAACAGAACAAAATCCACACTTGGTTTTATTTCACATTTCTTCCTCCCATTGTGCACTGCTCCTCAGCTCGTGGTCACTCGTTGAGTTGTCTGCGGCTTGTGGTCCTTACATTCTCCCCCACTTGAAATGATTGTTGTCCTTGACAATCTCTCATCCCAACAACCATCTATCATCAATATACTTATACCAAGGCATATAACCCACTAGTATGTCATACATCGAAAAGTCTCCTCAATCCATGGTCATCAACCACATCCACTACAATCTTCACATGCTACTCCTATTGTGGAAGGCTAGCCCCTCCATCTCAAACTACATGCTTACTGTAACATATCGTGTCAACTTCATCATGTATCGTCATTGTGTGAGCTGCTGCCATGATACTCCAGCACAATGTTAATACATCTCTATACAATACTCAAGCCCCATAATTTGAGCTAGTTGGGCAGCCAATCCAATTGTCGCACTCAAACCATGAAAATGCACATTTTTATGCCATCATGAGTCATTTCTTAGACTCTTGTCGCAACATCAACTCAATCAAGAATCCATCTCCATATAAGACATGTCCAAGTCCATGAAGTAGTCTTCATCCTCATCTGCAACATGCTATCCATGATTTTTGGTATCAATGTGCTGCATGAAATCAGCCGCATCTATCCCAACATCATCATCCATATGTGTAAAATCCATATCCTCAATGTGAATATATCCTCTCATCAAACCTGACTCTCAATGTGCCACATCCAGGTTCATGAATAAACCTCCATCATCTCTGCAATGTGCCATCCCTCAAGTTTGCCAAGGAAACTAGTATACACCTGTCTCATCCATCCATGTGTAAAATGTGGTTAAGTCTCGGCTCAACCCATGCCCAAGTGTTGCCACAAAGGCATCATCATCGTTGCAACTCCATCACTTTAAATTGTCTCATATCGATCCTCCTCATCAATTCACTCTTTCAAGCACACCCATACATGTACTCAAAAGTATGCACTCCATCCTTTATCAAAGTCACTGACCTCAGCTTCTCAATGCATCAGATCCTCTAAGTCCACCATAACATGAAGTCCCCAAAAGTCACAACCACATGTCATCATGAGCTCCATGTGTCATCTCCAACCAACATCCCAACAAGCATACATATCTTTGTCCAAAGGTTTCTGCAAGATGCCTCAGCTCTCCATGTAGTAGGAATGCTCCATCATCTGCTCACAAATCCAACCAGGTCCATGGCCTTGTTGTTCCCAAGTGCACAACATCTCCATCAGCTCATAAGGAAAACATCTCCATGTCACATGAGCAAATCCACCTACAAAACATCCCTGCCCTAGCACTCCTCATTGGATGCCCATAAGTGGCACCTCTACAAGTGCTCATGCATAATGTCTCTGCATAAGACTACATGCTCCATGTCTCCAACATGATGTCCATGACTCAAGTTGTCCATGTTATCCAACTAAGTAGATCCATCACAACAATCAGTCATCCCCATCCAAGTCTGCAATCTAGTCTAGTGAACTTAGTCACCCAACCATATCATGATCACATGAGTCTCTCTACCATCGCTCCCCGACTAACGGTTCCACCAAGACATCCTCTTGGTCTCGGCCATGAGAAGTCCACCCAAGTATCACCATACTCAAGTGTGTTCCCTTGTCTAATCTATCCATGAGTCATGCCGGGTACTTAGCCAATTCTCCATGTGGCTAAAGCATGACCCATTCTTCCGCAATGATCTTCATGTTCCGCCCTTGTCACGGGCCTTTGAAGCTTCTACCATAAGGTCACAAACAACCCCAACAAGTCCTCAACTATCACGACTTCGTCTTTCTTATCATCGAAATCTGTAGCTTTCTTCTTATCCTGAATGAAAGCTATGAACTACTTTTTCTCAAGAGCTAGCCATTCCTGCTTCTTTCGAATTAAGTCATGCCTTATATTCAACTCCTTGAATTATGCATCAAACAAGTCCACTTTCCCTACAAGTCGATAGGCTTCATCCCTATTCATATCAGAGATCCCTTCCTTGACCAAAGCATGAAGGGCATCCCTTATTCCGAACAAGTCCTAACCCACTTTCGCAATTCTTTGTTCAAACTCACTTGATTCTTCAAGTAGACTTCCTTCAAATTGACTTGGCCCCAATGTGTGCCCTTGCCATTCTTCGAAGGTTTCAAAACCCATTTTCTACAAGATAGACATCCTCTTTGATTCTCTGAATCACCTGTCATGAATGTCAAGTATTCAGCTTCCCATCGTTCATCAACTCTGATGCCACCTGTCACACCTCTACATTGGTGGTACTCTTCCAACCGCAACATAGGAGGTGCACCACCACCAACCACTTTCTTTCCACCAATACTTGCGATCGTGGACTATGCCTACTTTGTATACTTAGTTTATTTTCTTCTTTTACCAGGTAATTTCATTCATTATAAAACAACAATTAAACATTCATCAGCACTAACCATGAAATGCATAACAGTATAACTGGGAGGGGAAACTCACCATGATGAGTCTCCCCGTAATAATAATAACAGTTTACAATATACAAGTTAAATCTTGAAGAAACCCCAAATTTACACTTAGAATATTTTTACATTCTCCAGCACAACTTGGTTAGCCCAGCTCCTCGGCGCACCTAAATGGTCACCTGAATGACTCTGCCCAACTACTCGTTTGCCTCTGCACATTCACCCGAATGCATTCTATTCAACTCATCTAACTCGTCTATCGAATACCCAACTCGCCCATCGGGGGGTTGTGTCACCCGCGCTCCAGAGTCTTGGTCACCGAGGCTCTCTGCAGGGATTCCGGTGACAATATCACCATCGTCGTCGTCTTCTTTTGAGCCCGACCACCACGACCTATGCCTGACTTCTAACTTTTCAGTTATGATACCATAAATGTTGTCTGTGCCACCTATTCGATGCTTCTAACAAGGAATCCATTTTAGTAGCATTAATCTTAACATGTGAACATTGAATTTGTGTGTATAACATTTGGTCTGAAATTGAGATTGGGAGACTCTAATTTTATATAATTAATTTTACATTATTTCAATAAATGTTATTTAATATATATATATATAATTTATATAATATATATATTATATAATATTATTATATATTTATTTATTTATTTTATTTATTTATTTATACGCATCCAATTCTTATCATAATTCAACTTTATTTAAATGTTGTATATGCAACCGTATTATTATTATGTAATTACAAAATTCAAAATTTATTTTAATAATGTTGTTATAAATGATAAAAAATTATTAGTAGTATTTTAGTTTAACTACAAAATTCAACAATGTATTATGAAGAAAAAATTATGGAACTATCATAAAATTATATATATATTATTATAAAAAAAATTGAAATTATATAATTATTATTATAGAATTATTTAAATGCTTAATAATATAAATTAAAATTAATTAATTGGTAATGCTCAATTTTTAAGTTGAAGTGGGTAGAGTATGAACCACATAAGCATATTGTACTTATTCTAGTGGCATATATAGAGGTAAAGCTTGTTTGCTTCCATCATAGTCCAATCTATGATAGAAAATAATATTTTGAGCTCTTGTGTTCTAATTGATATGAAGTTTCGTTACCTAAACATGGAAAATGATCACATTATAATTTAATATTTTTATCCATACTATTATATATGGTTAATAGAAAAGAATATTTTGAGCTCTTGCATTCTAATTGATATGATGTTTCGTTACTTAAACATGGAAAATGAGCAAATTATAATTTAGTCTTTTTATCCATATTATTATATATGGTGTTTACATTAGAAAAGGATTTTCCAAGAGCTTACAACATTATATAATTTAGTTAAAGGTTTTGATGACTGTATAATTTTTTTATAATTTACTGAAATAATATTCACCGAAAGGCAATATATACATATTATATTATTGTTAAAATTGCTTATATATTTTCCTATGTATCATGGGGATTTCTTCCTATATATCAAATGAGTTCAGCAAGTAAGTTCTTCCACTTGATGAGATACTCTAAAATTGATCGATTCCGTAGTTGTCAGATTCTTGATTCCATGTCTGCTTTAGTTTCCAATATGACTTTCATTTCCCATCAAGTTCCGACAATATTGCTTGAACTAAGACCTTGTCACCTATAACTTTCTTTAAGCATGAAACATGGAAAACTAGGTGCATTCAGGAAGATGCAAGAAGCTCCAATTTGTATGTCATAGTACCAATCTTTTGCAGCACCTTGTAAGGACTATGGTGCTCTTGTAAAAATTTATTATTTTTCTTAAATTTCCTAAGGGAGATTTGTTTGTATGGTTGTAGCCATAAAATACTAAGTTTCTTACATGAAAACCTCTTTCATTTTGATATTGATCTGCCTATGGTTTCATTTGATTTTGTGTGGAAGTGAGGTTATCTTTTAAAAGTTAGAGAACTTGATGTTGATGCTCGATGTGATATTTCATTGTTTTAACCTTTTTCTTCTTGATATGTCCTTCTATTTTGAGAATGTGAGGAGTGGTAACTCCTACCAATGCATTACAAGATATGGTGAGATTCATTTCTTCTTTCTCTAGGGTTCATTCTTGTGGTGTATCCTCTTCTTTTGATGTTTCTTGATTCTTTTCTTCCTCCTCTTCATAGTTGGTGTAAAATAATTTCTTCTTGCCACATTTATGACCTTAATGTATTCTTTGTCATAACTGTAACAAAGCCCTTTTTCTATTTTTTCTTCCAATTTTTGTTGTGTCAACCTTGTAGGTTGTGGAAGGCTATGAGCAACAACACTTTCATCTTTATAATTATGAGTGGTAGGCTTTAGTGTTGCCATAACTTTTCTTTCAATTTTTCTTGCCAACTTGAATGCCTTCTCTAATGAATCGAGTTCCCATAGGCGAATGTCATGTTCATGGTAGATTTTAGGGGCGAATTATACCCCAAAGGCAAAATTTGAGGGCTTTTACATTGTAAGAGGGCGAATTTTGTATTAAAAACCCTTTTCATATTGTTAGCCCCAATTTCATTTAAAACAATAATTAATTTTTTTTTTTTTTTTATTTTAGCCCAAAATAAAAATGGGTAGATAAACTAACCGAACCTTCATTTAGCCCGATTCGTTGGTTTTGGAAAATCATATTCCCTTAAAATCGCCAAATTTTGATATTTGCCCTTGGTTTGGGAGATTAAAATGATTTAATACCTTACATTGGGTGCAATTTTTTTTAATACCATGGGCCAATACCACATGCCCAAAAACCATCTCTCATTTTTTAATTTAATGTTATTACATTTTTGGTATGGAAAAGATATTGTAATGTCATGTTATGTTATCTAAACATTATGACTCAATAAAATTAAAAGAGTTGATTATTTGATTAATTAAAAATTAGAATATGACACAATGAAATTAAATAAAAATAGAAATTACATTAAAAATAAAATTATAATATATAATTAATAATAAACAAGCAACAATCCATCTTTAACTTTGGATCATATTAGAGCTCTGATAATAATAACCCTATTGGTTAAAATGAAAAGTCTAAGTATTATTTATTATTGTAAATATTTTTAGGTTATGTATTTTTTTTAATCAATTTTGTTTGAGTAAAGTAAATTTGAAATAAAAATAAAAATAAATCTATGTAAAAATGAAAATTCTTAATATGCTATTTTTTATATCTCAAAAGATATTGTTTATTTAACAATTTTGTTGAGTAAGAGGTAAATTTTGAAATAAAATAAAAATAACTCTATGTAAAAATGAAAATTCTATATTATTATTCTTTTATTATATCAAAAGATATTGTTTTGTCCATTACTGGTTTTTGAGCTCAAGGTTTATAAGAACCCATGGTATTCATGTGGAATATAGTCTATCTAAAGGGGGGGAATTATACCATCCTAAATCCATCTTCTCATTCTCCCTTTTTCTCTCTCTCTCTCTCGCTCAGTTTTGATTCACGTTTCAAATTAGCCTTAAGTGTTGATCTCTCAAGATTTGTCAATCTCTCATGCTTAGAGATGGATGGATCTTGGTTCGTGTATATCTAAAGATAGATATGCTATGAATTCTTAAAGTAGTATACTCAGATTTTCAAAATGTAAGATTTTTTTTACATAGGGATATCTTAAAGTAGTATACTTGGATTTGAAAAATGTAATATTTTTTTTACATAGGGATATCGTTTACTTTGTATTATGGTCTTGCCTATTAAGTGTCCATATTCTGGTTTTGATGAGTTTTGAATATGGTTTTGATCAGGTGTAACATTTATGACCCTTTCTTATTAAGTGTCTATATTCTAGTTTTGATAAGGTGAAGCGTCTGTGATCCTTGTCTATTAAGTGCCCATATTTTGGGAGGTTCTTTTTATTGCATCCAAGGATGTTGTCTTGTTCTGTGAAGATACAAGTAGTTTTTGAGATCCAGGTTTATGAGAACCCATGGTATTTCCCATGATATTCATGTGGAATATACTCCTTTTAAAGGGGGAATTAAGCTAGGCTAGATCCATCTTCTCCCTCTTCCTCTAGGTATCCCTTGAAACCCTCGATTTTGATTCTCAATTCCCATTCACCTTAACTAAGGATGCGTCTAGGTTGGTGTGTATCAAAAGAGAGGTATATTGTGAATTCCTAAAGTGGTATACTCTAATTTGCAAAATGTAAGTTTTTTTTACATAGGTGTATAGTTTATTGGATTTTCAAAATGTAAGGTTTTTTTATATAGGGATATGGCTTACTTTTGATTATGGTTTTGATCAGGTGAAGCATCCATGACCCTTGCCTATTAAGTGCCCATATTCTACATATCACTTTGGAGGTTTGCATAGGTTGATCATGATTGTGAAACCCTATTCCAAAACAAAGACATCTATCCACTTATTTAATCTTTTTTTTCATTTTAAATCAAAATAAAAATCAATAATATGAAAAATATCAATTATGGGGTTGAAAAAAAGCTAGAAGCACAAGTAGTTGTTGGGATATTTCAGGTTTTCTAATATCATGAGAAAAATGTTTTTTGGTTGCTTTATATTTTATAGTTTGTGTACAGTAAAATATGGTATGTTAACGACTTAATCACTTTCTATCTTAATGGTTAATTTTTTAAAATTCATTTAAATTATAATTAATTAACTTGATATAAAAATTATTGATGAGACAATTTTATATAAAGGGAAAGTGATTTGATAATATAATTACAAGCTGTCCAAATTTGTGAGTGAATGATTATCTTCACTTTCAATTTCTGAATTAAGGTGTAATTAAATTTGTAATGGTTTATTTATATAATCATCACTCAAGCATGATATTTTTCCACAAGGAGGTCACTCACAAAACAATATAAATATATATATATATATATTATATATATATATATATATATATATATATTATATATATATATATATATATATTATATATATATATATATAGATTATTTAATTCCAAAACTAAAGAGGTCATTTCAAGTTACAAGGGTTTGTCTAATATATATATATGGATATGAAAATTAACCATCATGCAATATAATATTATGTTGACTCCGTTAAATTAAAACATAAATTATTATTTTAATATGATAACTATAATTATTATTTTATATGTGTCCTTAGAGGTATCCTAAATTGTTGTTAGATTCTATCTAGTTCATTTTTTATCATGTTAAGGAAACAATCATAGTACCTAAGGTGACGATGTATATTCGTTTTAAAATTTAAATATTTTGTAATAATTTTTGTCAATATAGACAATTCTAAAACTGAAATTCACTAAGCAAAATCATAACAACACTTATCTACTAATCTCTCTCAAAAGTACATCTCTCCCTAGACTTTTGTAATTAATATACATTTAAAAAATAAATATTCAAAACTGAAAACTAAATCTCTCCTTAGTTTCAAATGTTATATAAAATCTTTTTTTATTAGTACGTATTTAAAAACTAAATATTCAAAACTTATTTTTGTTCACATTGAGCCAAGCTTTCCAATGATGGTCTAAAATCCAAAACCCTAGTAGAAAAAACGATTCCTTGCCCCATGATAGGCTTCTTTGCACTCAGATTGTTGGGAGGATGATACGAAGATGTAAAAACTAGCAATTCAAAAAATATTGTAAAATCAAGAATAAATAAGTTAATTACATAATAATTTTTTGAGTTGAATTGCAAGCCGCAACCCTTGAAATTTAACAAAACATTACTTAAGTCATGATCAAGCTATTTACCTGCTCGCAAATAGTAAAATCGCATTGTCATTTTTAGCTCTTGCGAATATATGTAGGACTCTACATTTTAAGGACGTTGCTTTGAAATGTTGAGCTTTTTTGAAGGGTAGAAACCTCTTCATTGATTGATGCAAGGGGTTCTCAGTTATTTTTGACTAGGAATTTGTGTTTTGGGATTTCATCTTGATACATAAAATTCCAAGGGAGACGTGGGCTTATTATCATTGTTTTGCCTAGCCATAGGAGTTTTAAAGCTGATTTCTATTGCAAACCTTTATGCGCTATAACCTTTCATGCTGATTTTCACCATGCAGATTTTATTAATATGTTATTTTAGTATGTAATGTTGGATTTTTTGTGCTTTTTAGTGCTAAAAAGTTATTGGTTTGGGAATATTGTCGATACAGTTGGGGCATACTTAATGATGGACATGGCTATACCTGTACAATTTGTTACAACAAAAAAATGGGAGAATTCTACCTCCAATACTCATATTTGTTCATCTACATCTGAAGATAGGTAGGACGAGTAAAAAGCATTCCACAAAATCCATGCTTTAACATAGCTACTTGGAAACTATTTTACAAACTAATTATATAACAAGATACATAGATAGATCATTCCTAATTTTTCAATAGGCCTCAAAGGAAGTACCAAAACTCAACAAGCAAGGATTGTAATCCCAATGCTTTGTTCAATTTAAATTCTTCTCACATTTCTTTCCCAGATTTACTCCCTCTCATGACTGGCATAGATCTTAATGTTTATTTAGCTACACTTCAATAAGTAAGAGCTTTTGTTGAGATTGCAACAAGATGATGGAGCTTAGTGAAAAGAGTCGCCTTCACTAAGTGGGCCCGCAGGCTATTTTTGGCGCAAGTCTATTTTTAGACTATGTCTATTTTTAGACATATGGATCATGTCTATGGATTGCAGGTTGCTGTTTATGGATGATTGATCAAGTTGGAAAAAATAGATGGACTTCTATTTTTGATGAAAGTGTGAGTGATCACAGTGTGAGTGATCAAGTCTATTTTTAGACTGGCTGTCAAAAA